>VZRL01005606.1:629612-785046 GCA_013397895.1 Origma solitaria
TTTTTTTTGGATAGAGTTAGTTTGTTTTTAAACTTGAAGAGCTTGAGATGTATCCCAGACAAAAACTTGGGATCGTACTATTTTTAGATCAGTTTCAGCAAATATATAGTATGTATTTTTACAATGGCTGACAAAGGGTAGTTCCCTGTTCATCTCTTTTTTGATCCCATGGATGTTTTGGCCTAATGAGGCTGCTCTTTCATTTCAGGCATACAAATTCATATGTTGAAAACTCAAAGGGGTGGGGTCTTTGCTTTCAAACCAGTAGAACATTTCTATGTTTTTGAGGGACTCACATATTAACAGAAGGATGAAATATAAACCCAAAGCTAACTGGTCATATAAACCCAAAACTAACTCAATTTAATATACATTATTTTAAGACTAAATTAAAAGTCAAATTAAAATTCAGTTCCATCTACAAGTATGAAAGGAGTGGATGTGAACCTGTGCTTATTAGAACCCTCATAAATATACTGGAGTTTTACTGTAAGAAATACTATTGCTAAGAGGTGGAAGAGGTAATAGCAATTGTCCTGACAAATTGCCTCCCTGACTATATAAATAGCACACTTTTACAATATTAATTGTCGAAGGAGCCAGGAATAGTAAATACACATTTTATTCTATAAATCAGTTTGACATACTATGGCTCACTTGAAACATATCCATCTGTGGTGATCAGAAAATTAATTAATATAAGAACAGGGAAATGAGAACAGAAGACATCCTGGAAGATTCTTCGGATTTCCAAAGGAGCTTATTAACAAAGATATATTCCTGTTGTCAAAACCCTTTTTTCAGCCATCTTTCTTCAGGGCTTGTGCATAATACCTATGAATAGAACCACAGCCATTTATACAGGGGAGCTGAAGACATATGGCAAATCTCTTACCAGAATGTCTCTCTAACTTCACTGTGAGACTACACATATTTCCATAACTTTCTGAGCCATAAATCTTTAGATCAAGAAAAGAACTTTAAGTTTTTAAGTTTCATGTAAGACTCTACTGCTTCTTATATGCTGTGTGATGTCTTTCGTAAAGTTCTTTTTGTATGACCCAAATTCTGGGAAGATCTCTGCCATCCAAGCTGGTGGTGCCTGAAGGAGAAACAGATTCCAGCATGGGCCAAAGGCAGCAGTGGCAGAGGAGGAGGAAGCCAAGGAAGGAGCAGCAGCAGAGAGACCCCAAGGGGGGCTGGAGGAAGAGGAGGGAGAGAGGGGATTCAAGCCCAGAGCAGGGATCCCTGGTAAGGGATTTCTTTATCTCAACCCACAAACATTTCCACCATATTGTCTTCACTGTGTTATTGAGGACGGGGAGTGAGAGAGATGTTGTGTGGGAGTTTGACTCTCAGCCAAAGTTAAACCTTTCTGGTCCTGTTGACTTTTAGATGTGATGCAAGTTTAAGGGTCTCATAAGAGACAGTCCACAGTTTAGAGTGACACCTTCTGTGAATGCTATTTTACCACCTGCACCTCCTATACTCATGGGCCTACCCAAGTTGGCTCAGATTTATTAAGTACAGTCTTTGCAGACTCGGCCTTGTGCCAATCAATAAATGACATGAAGAGCCTTCATGACTGCCGGAATTGTCCCTTTCTGTGCTCAGCAACTTCAGCTCAGGTTCTCATACTGAGTTATAACCTGGGTAAGTAAAATGTTTCCTTCTTCATCAGCTCCTGCATTGGTTTACCCTGCAGACCCCTACAAAGCACGCTCCAGTCCTTTTTGTAAAACCACATCACACAGGTCTCAGCAGCATCATGTTGTCAAAACCATCAGAAAGATGTGAAAAAAGTTTTGCTGACCATTTCTAAATTTGACTAAAAGCATCTGCACAACTATCAGATTCCATTTATCTGTAAACAGCAATTATTGCCTGTTCACATAACATAATATTAATTGCAAGAATGAATGCTAATGTAATATATAATTAATGTAACAGGATTCTAAAAAAACATGCATTAGCAAAGTAAGAATAATTTGGTCATACCTTTAATTATCTATTTATGTTTTGGTTGCTTTCAGTGAGACAGAATCATAGGTTATAAAACCCAGAAGAACCCTCAATTTTCTCTAGTTTGTTCAACAACAAGCTGTATATGTGGGTTAATGTGAGAACAGAAATTACTTGCCTACGGCAGAATATAACCTGCAGACATATAAATCTGATATCAGAGTCCGGTTACTTGTGAACTCATTGTTACTAGTCAAGTTTGCATTACTTAAGGATTTAGCCAGTACTTACATCACTATAATTAAAAATTTTTCTTAATTTTGAAAAATTTTAGTTGCAGCAAGTGTAGCTATTTGGCATTAACTAGGTTATGGAAAAAGTACAGCCATTGTAAACCAGTGTTCTCCAATCGTGATAGACTGTGTACACACAGACACTACAGCTCCCAGGCCTTGGGGGTTTTTCTATAAAATTCCTACACTTGTCAACAGGAATTGTGTGGATGTATGTACAGCAGAATACAGTCATATTTCTGTTATAAAGAGCAAAATTATAAACAGAAATATTAAAGCAAAGTTTGAACCATCTTATTGTTGAGAAAGAAGGATTGAAGAAGATACAAGGGCAAACAGGGATAGGACAAGGGGTAGTAGCTTTAAGCTGAAAAAGGGCAGGTTTTCATCAGATATTGGGAAGAAATTCTTTACCGTGAGGGTGGCAAGGCACAGGTTGCCCAGAGAACTTATGGTTGCCTTATCACTGGAAATGTTCAAAGAAAGGCTGGATGGGGCTTTGAGCAGCCTGGTCTAGTGGAAGGTGCCTCTGCTGGGGGGTGTGGGGAGGGTTTGGAACAAGGTGCTTTTCAGGTCCCTTCCAACCCAAACCATTCTGATGAATTATATGATCAGAACTATTTGATTCTGTGCTTCTATAAATTACAAGACCAAGAGTCTTTTGTTTGAAAACAAAAGGAAGCAGAGAAAGAAGGGACACAAAAAAATGCAATAGAGGTCTGTAAAATCAGATCTAGTGTGGAGAAGGTGAATAGGGAAAAATGGAAAATTTGGGGAAGACAAATTTCAGCATTAATGGATTTCTAAGAAAAGGAACTTTTTGACAGGGATCAGACAACTTAATGAGACAAATATCTATCACTGGTTGTTAAATATGAAGAAAAGTCTTCTGATTAAGGAGACCTCTGAATCACCTATCATGATGCTGGGAAAATGTTCCAGAAATTATTGCAATATCCTTGTCCCATTCTTGACCATTCTTACAACACAGACAGTAGTCAATTCTAAAGACTCAATATGAGGCTCTATGAGCTTTTAATCAAACCCAGTACCATTTCCTACTGGGGAAAAAGAAAAAATGTTATCAATAACACAGAGTATCTCATCTATAGGCATGAAAAAATAATTCCTTTGCTTTCAGTGAGCTCTGCAATACATCATAATAACAGTAAAATCATCTTGATTACTGAAATGTGTTCTAGGTTACCTTTGTTTGTCACAACTATTGCCTCTTAGTACTAACAATTATGATGCAAATTTCCAAACATTTGCGTTTTAACAGGTAATATTTCATAAGTAGCATTTTTTTGGTTTCCGGTTTTTAAAAGTTGCTTTATTCCTGACAAGTCTTATGTAGAAATGTTAGTGGAATACTCTCAGAGATTATTGTCAGAGTGAGCAAAGGTCAGGCAAAAGAAGTGCATGACAAGAGTGTTCAGCAGATAAAGGCTGATTGAATTATGCTAATCTGCTTTTACTTACTGTCCTGGCTTCAGCTGAGATAGAGTTAATTTTCTTCCTAGTACCAGGTGCAGTGCTGCATTTTAAATTTAGGATGAGAATAGTATTGAAAATGCATGGATGTTTTAGTGGTTGCATTCAGTCAGGGACTTTTCTGCTTCTCACGCCACCGCACCAGCGAGGAGTCTGGGGGTGCACAAAGAGTTGGGAGGGGACACAGCTGGGACAGATGACCCCAATTGGCCAAAAGGATATTCCAGACCCTGCTGTGTTAGGCTCAGTATGTAAAATGGGGAGGGAAAGATGGCTGGGGGCCACCGCTCAGAATCTGTCTGAGTGTTGATCAAAAGATGGAGAGCAATTGCATTGAGTATTTGTTTTGTAACTTCTAATTATTCTATTGTTGCCATTATTATACCTTCCTTTTTTGCCCTATTAAAATGTCTTTATCTCAACCCATGAATTTTACACTTTTTCCCCAATTCTCTCTCCCATCACACAGGGCAGGGTGAGGGAGCAAGTGACTGTGTGGTGTTTAGATACCTGCCAGATTAGACCACAGCACAGTTCAAACATACAGTTCCTCCAGACACGTTTTGAATAAGTGCATTTTAAACAGGATAAACAGCAAAGCTTATCTTTCTGCAGGGAAGCTTCCAGCAGTGTTGTCTTACTGAATTGAGTGGACACCTCTGTGTAAATGCACATGTACATTCCTGCAGGGATGTGCACAGCATTGCTCCAGCGTGGTGAGAGGAGAGTGTTGTCTGCCCAGCCAGAAGCTCAACAGGATATTGGCACAAATTAGAAAATAAAAGCCCTTTAAGAGTCTTACCCAGACACATTAAATATACATACTCATTTACTCACATTCACACACTACTCTGATTATATGCTAATTTCTCCATTTTTAGTATTGAAAAGGGCTGTGAGGTAGCTAAACTGTGACTATATCCTTTTTAACCAGAGAGAAAAAGGATTTTCCATTAGCAACCAAGCCAGAGATGCCTCCATACTCTAGGCCCTGACTGGCAGGTCCTGCTTCTCCCAATTTCCGGAAGCTTATTCTCAAAGTGGCTGAAAAAGCCACTCACTGGCATTGAAGGAGATGGCCCATCCAGTTATTCTCATTTCTTAATAATCTCTATGATGTAGTCTAATTTTCAATTAAATTTCAGCACACGCAGAATCAACGTTTTGAAATATGCATTTTAATAGATAAAAAGCCTTGTATCTTTGAAAGCTCTCTGAGTGTTTTATTACATTTTTAGGTATTCCAATGAGAAAAATCCTCTACAATTCTATTTGTCATTTTATTCTTTTGAAAGATCACAATCTTTTTTATAGCTAGCAATATAAAACAAACATAGTTCATATTAAAATCAATATTCATTGACTTTTCAAAGCAAAACAGTTTCTACCTCAAGAGTTTTGGTTTATTTTTGTGTTGTACCATGAAACATCACTTTAGCTAGCAATCCATATCTTTACTAATAACACTTATCCAGCACATTTTCACTTCAATTTATTTAGTGCTGATCATCCAAGCATAAGAAAACACTTTGCAAACATTGTCTATCTTCAAGAAAAAGGAAGAATGTTAGCAAAAATAACACTTTTCTTCATGGTTTTTCTTCTTGCGTGTTTTCAAAGCCAGGTCTGTTAAGTGACAGTTGCATGTTTTCTCACTTTTATTTATATTTTTCTTGCGGACGTCACACAAGGTTGTGAAGGTACCACTGCAGAATTTTTACTGTTACAGTGAATCTATCATTATGCTTCTAATCTAAATCTCCAGGTCTGCTGGAAACAGAAACCCAAAACGAGCTCGAGACCTGTTTTATTAGACATGATAGAACAATAGTATAAGGATGGGATTCATATTTTACCTTTACAGATAAGTGATGAAGTAATAAACAGTTATTACTACTACTACTACCACTACTACTACTACTACTACTACTGCTGCTACTACTACTACTACTGAAGATGACAAAACCATCACAAAGGCCCTTTAAGTAAGCAATACTCTAACATTTCTGTGAAAATAACTTATAATTACAGGTAAAGAGACATATATGTTAAGAATTAGTTTCCGTTATTTGCCATAGTTAAATGGTACTGCAGATCTGAAAAAAAAGCTCTAATATTGTTCTAAAATGGCAGATCAACATCTATGCCTTACTTCCTCATATTTTATTTTCTGATATAACTTCATCTGTTCACATTTACATTCTTTTTATGTTTCAAAATGTAGAAGGAATTAGAAAAGACAATACACAGAGTATTTTGGTTTCTGGACAAGATATTTTTTAGGTTTGCATGTAATAAACATTTTTTTTCTAAGTTAGTATCAATGTTTATTGTCCTTTAGGGTAATTAATCTTTTTTCATCTTTGATCACTATTTGTAATGTTAAGTTAATATACTGTGACAAAATATTTGAACTTAAAGTGTATAACTTCAAAATACATTTTACATTCTCTGTAAGGCAGTATTCAGTTCAGTACTGGACAAGGCATACTAAGGTTAGAGTTGTCTGTGCAGTCTGGAAAATCCAGACATGGTCAGTGTGCAGTGAAACTTCACAGTTCGTATTCATTCACAGAATCACAGAAACACAGAATCATTTAGGTTGGAAAAGACCCCCAAGATCATCACGTCCAAGCTTGGACCAATCACCACCTTGTCAACTCAACCACAGCATTAAGTTCAATGTCCACTTGTTTCTTCAACTCCTTCAGGGATGGTGACTCCCCCACCTCCCTGGGCAGCTCCTTCCAGTGCTTAAAGCCCCTTCTAATGCTGTCAGTTCCATGTTGTCCATGTCTCCTTCTTGTGACCCAAGCCAGGTTTTTCTGACAACTCTGCTCTCTCTCTTTCTCACTTGCAGATCTTTGGTATTTGTTTTCTGCTTAACGTGAATTCCCTATGGCTCAGTTTATCTCCAGATGAACTTGAAAACTTAACTCTCTCTCTCATCTGCCTACTTATTCACTTCCTCTTTTGACCCATTCCACAATCTTTTATAGCTGAACATTAGGCCCATTTGTAAAAAATAAATATTCAATTCCCCCATTTATACGCTGTCTTCCACTCAATATTTGTCCAGGAACCACACAGTGGAACTTACCTTTTTTAATTGGATCTTCTAGTTGAATCCTGCTATAGTACAAGAAGTAACTAGGTCTGTAAGTCTGAGCTTTTGAGGGCTTTTACCAATAACTAAAGAAATATTTACTCTGTGTTTTTCTTCCTTCTTCCTGTATGTAGAACTTTTCAAAGACTTCCTGTTTTGCTAGGGGAACAAAACACAGCAATGCAAGCTGGCATTTGTACCAGGAGTTAGTATTGAATTTCTACTATGTTGAGCCCTCAACAAGTATAGGTATAATCCGTACCTGGGAAAAATAGACTAGCAATAAAATGCTTCACACTCCAAACTGCAGGACACGTAGCATAAAACAGAATAAGAAAAATAATAGTAGTTTTGAGGATTGAATCATGAAATATCAGCAATCAAAGGGTAATATTCTTCTAAGGGTAGGTAGAAATTAAACACCAGACTGCCTCGAAACGAAATTTAGTAATTTCACAGAATCATAGAATATCCTGAGTTGGAAGGGACTAACAAAGGTCATCAAAGTTGAAGTCCCAGCCCTGCACAGGACAGCCTCAAGAATCACACCACGTGCCCAAGAGAATTGTCCAAATTCCTCTTGAACTTTGTCAGGCTGATGCTGTGACACCTTCCCTGGGGAGCCTGTTCCAGTGCCCAACCTAAACCTCTCCTGATACAGCTTCAATTTCCTTGATGCAAAACACAAGTAAATGAAAATTATCTTTCCTGGTTACGAAAATGAAACACTGCCATTAAGGTTTCCTAAACTCAAAAAGAAAATGGATCAAGGAGAAGAAAATATGCACAAGCATTAGCAAGTGAAGTCCAAGCTCACAATCATTAGGAGACAGGCCTTTTAATTCATGAGGTTCTTTTAAAAATTTTGAGTTGCTTCTTTTTTTTCATGAATTCTTTTTTCTATTCTTTTTCCAAGTACAAAAGCCTGAAAACCACACTGCAAGAATACTTGTATCCCCAATCCATGTCGCAAGGATTTTTGCTATGACCTTTTCTTTTTTTTCCACAGGTCTTAAGTGGCTTTGAAAATAACTACACCTCACACCACAAGTGTAATATTTTTCAGAGAGTGTAGACAATGTAATTTCAAAGGCAAGTCCTGACTAGGATGCTTGAGAATGATTTAATGAAACATCTTTTTCTGCTAGTTTGATATCATGTTTTTATTGCAGCAGACAGACTTTATAAGATCAAACTATCAGTGAAATTCATACTAGAAAATGTTTCTTGAAGTACAAAATTTCTGCTGAGCACAGCAGACATATATTAGCCTCTGAAAAACTTGGTAAGGAGGACAGTGGAGCAGTCTGGGGAAGAAGAGAAAGCGGAGCCAAAACTGTCACTGCACTGTCATCCAAAATGAATTCCCACAACTGTACACTCATGGAAGGGTCTCATAACTTCACTTCTATTCCATATGCACCTTATAATAAATTTCTTCTTGCCAAGAGTTTTTTGAGCATTTTTTTTCTCACAGCTTGAGAGTTTAACATACTTCCTTTTACTACTCTTATCTAATTTATCAACTTTTCATAGGATTCCTGAAATTTGCGTATGGACCATCCATACCAGGAATGTGTGCATTTAATAAGCCTCTTGTGAAGTATCTGCCACAGCCATGGATATATATCATGAATACCCTAAAGCATCCTAAGTGGCAATAGATGTCTGTTTGTGGGAAGCTGAACTGAATCCCTTGAGCAGAAATAGAAGAGTTCAGAGGATCATTCAGATGACTTGTCAGTAAGTTAAATTTAAAGTAATTTTCTCTCTAGTCTTAAAGTACTCAAAATCCCATCAAAAAAAAAGAAAAGGGAAATTGGATACTGATGGCATATGAGGACACCAGTATTCACCTGTCTTAATCTAGAGCTGAAGTCCTAACTTGAACTTCAGATTCATTTTAGACTTTCTATGTGATGTCTCGTAAGTCAGCAGTAGTTTTATATCAAATATTCTCAGTTTAATATTTGTTTTCTGGAGAAAGGCACTGTGAAGATATATGTCATTCTTAAAACCAAGTGATGTAAACAACCTAGATGCATATATTTTTTCAGAAGTACCACTTATCTGCAAGGTATCGCTTATGGAAACATTTCTGCCCAACTCTCTTTGTCATGGATGACAAAGGCTGTGCATTTTGAGATGAAGTGAATAAGAATACAATACTGTGAAGCTGATGATCTGCAGTACTGCTCTTGAACAAATCAATAGATCTATTCAGCTTTGAGAACAGTACGCAGCATACGGGACCTTAAATTATGTGCAGTCAGACTACAAACCCACAAATCCACTAGCAAAGCAAAGTATTATTTCACATAATTCAGTGAAGTTCTTGTCAGTAGATATTTCCAACAAACAAAAGAACACAAAACAAAACAAAAAGCATCAAAGAATTTTACAGAATTTAGGATCTAAGTATTCATCTTATGGAATACATGATATCAGCAGGAATATAACAGGCCATACTGGATCACTGCTATACCTCAAGGAAAAAGATGGGTGTTTTCACCAACAAGGCATTTGGCCTATTGTAGGTCCCTACTTTGGAAAAAAAATGCTCTCCTTTATTTTCAACAGATACTCCTTTACAACCTGTTTTCCGATATTGACCAATAAAGGCTTACAGACAATCAGCTCAAAGCATTTATTTTTAATGCCCAACATGGTGAGGTTGTCTCCATGTGAGTGTTTGCTGTCATTTTGAGCACTGTGGGACTGGAGAAGAGTGTGACTTTCCTAGGATCCCTGTAGCATTTGCCATCTGAGTGCAGATGTCTTTACTGTCCCAGAGCATCATTAAAGATCTTAAATGCCCATTTTAAAGCAATTTGATTTACTCTGGTGAAGTCTGTATTAGACAAATGAAAGTCACCTCTCTCTTGCTCAATCCATCTAGAGCAGCCATTTATCTTTCAGTCTTGTGTTACTCTAAGCCTTTTTCTACATCACACCTAGAACAAAATAAGACTGCAAGCCAGGAATTAGAAAAGAAACAAATTATTTCAGATCATTTACTATACCCAAAACCAAACCCAAACCAAAACAACAGCTGCAACAAAATCAGTGATAAAGATTATCTCAGAACAGAAGACAAACATTTCAGTTTGGCCTGCCAAGTAGTCTCCTTAATTTGAATGGTCTTTAAAAAAAAATAAATCCTTAGTGGAGTCAGAATACAGATTTGCATTTTTAAAATAAATAAAATATATACAAATATATGCACTGAAATGATACACATTTTAAATTCATACTATTTTCTTCTATTTAGAAATTATCCTTTAATGATTGTGTTGATTACTTCATTAGTTGCCTGTTGAAAGAGAAAAACTGAAAAAACCCCATCATTAATAGACCTATATATTTTCTGCCATGCAAAACTATAAAAATATTGTGTTCAAAACCTTGTTGTGGGAAAAAGGAAACATAACTTCAATGTAAAATCAAGAATGTGTAATTGAAATCTTAACAGCCTACTCAAAGAATTGTTACTAGTCTAGATCAAAATAAGACAGAAAAAAGTGCCTATTACATTTTATACATATTCACTGGTGCTTTACACCTATTTTCTTCTGTGATTTGCTGTTCCCTGCTGGTTTAGAATTTGCTGTATGTGAAGTGTCTTACCTTTTCCTACCTTACTTATGCTGAGGTTCTGTGAAGCTGTGGTCTGTTACTGAAAATGACAAAATAATATTTACTGAACTTCAGGCTTACAGGAGTAAGGTATAATGGCATTTTCATGGCTAAGGTTGTTTGGTACATATACCATGACATTGGTAGTCCAGACATTTTAATTCCTTCCTTTACACATTCCCAGATGGATCATGACTTTTACCTCTCATAGCTCAGTTTAGTGTCCTAAGAAACAGAACAATATTGCATTTGTTGCAGAAATAGCATAAAGATCAATTAAATAATGCTTCAGAAGGATTTCAAGATCCTCTGAAGAGCCTTTATCTCATGAAGTGCAGAACAGAACAGCTTTATTGCAGAATTTGAACACACATTTAGCTTGAACTGCTGGGACTTCTCATACATTTGAAGTTGAACACAAGAATAAGTGTATCAAGGAAAAGAATCAGAATACACAGAATAAAAAGCACCCATCAGGGCTGAACTCAGAACAGTAACTAGACAAGACTAAAGTATGATTTGAATTGTGTTTCTCCCACTGAATTTTGTCAGGTGACCATGAAAACCAACATCACTGTGGGTGATGTCCTGGCTACTTTAATCTGTGATGAGCATCAGTGAGACAAATTTTGTATGCCTTGTTCCTCTGGAGCATTTTTAGGATGTGTCCCAGTGAAATCATTAGACTGCTACTACTGCATAAACCACTTTTTAAAATTAGCATCACCATCAGAAATGTAGAAGCTCTATTTTTTTTCCTTTTTCCCCCTCTCTTTTAATTTTTCTTTTGCTCTATATTTGTCTATTCTTTTCTTTTCTTTTTCTTTTTTACCATCCCTTCTCCCTTCTGCTTCATCTCTCTCCCTTTTTTCCCTTTCCTTTTACCCTTCTCTTTCCCTGTTACTATTATTCAAGCCTTCCTCAAGTAAAACTCACACTGAAGTCAGAGTGGGAAAAAAGACCACAAGAACCACAGGTACCAAACAGGATTTGTCACATTTATACAAAAATAACAGAAAGATGCAAGGAAATTCCTGGGATTTCCTCCTTCAGTGGCTCTCAGCAAAGGTAATTCAGGAATTTTCCCAGGAGGGAGATGCTCTCAGAGACGCAGAGCTGCCATTACACCCCTACTTTGCTCTCACACTGCAGCTCAAGACTGACTGTTTTGGAGGAATGATGATGAGTTGGACAATCAGTCCTGAACTTCTGGAAGGACAGTGGTTCATACTGCAGCAATGTCCACAAGTGACATTTTGCCCAACGTAATTTTCCAGAGGGAGCTGGTGCTAGGGAGAAATAGCAAAACAGCTGAGAACATGTAATTTTTCTTGGTTGTCATGAGCACACATTGCCCACTTTCGAGCAAGGAGCATCTTCATGATGAGGGGAAATAGCTTCAACTGGAGCAGGGGAGGTTTAGATTAATTCTTGGAAAAATTTTCTTCACTGGAAGGATGGTCAAGCATTGTAACAGCTTGCCCAGGGAAGTGGTCCAATCACTGTGTAGGGAAGGATAGATAAGACTGCAGATTTGGTACTTGGGGACATTGTTTAGTGGTAGACATGGCACTGAGGGGTTAAGGGTTGGAGTGGAGGACCTTAAAGGTCTTTTCCAACCTTAATGATTCTAAGAAATACTGTTCTGCTCACCGAGCACAGCTGATTTAGGTGAACATAAACACAGACATTGCACTTGGCTTGAGAGTCCTAATGGACACCACCATGCCCTCCAACCAACACAGACCAGCAGGGAATTAGAAAACTTAAAAAATTTAAAAATGGGCCTAATCCTTTTGCACACAAACTCGTAGTCACACCAAGGACAATGTTCCAGTTCCAGCAGGAGATGAGTTACCAGCCCAAGAGCATAAACAATGCCCAGCAGAGCCCTTATCTGCCTCCCTGGGCTGCTGGGCTGTTGAAGATTTAGAGTTCAGATGTCATTATGTGGACCTGTGATGTGTGGATGCTTCTCAACTCAATCTGCACTGTTACATTGATTAAACTATTTCAGTTATCTGGGTCATCAGACCACAACGCCAAGGCACTGATTCATTGCACAAGGGGTGTGGATTTGTTTTCACTGGGTTTTATCCCCTTATCAAGCAGTCAAATTAATATATTATTTTTATATTCGTAAGACACAAAGACCTTTAGTTTTCACAAAAATTTAGAGAGAAGGAGCTGGTTATTTAAGGGCTGAAGGTCTTTATTCAGCTCAAAACCATGAAACTGCAAAATTTTAAGTACCCTTAGGGCAAGCTACTTTGGCTCTATTTTTGAGGAAGAAAAGAGTGAATTTAATTGTTGAATTATTTTATATCTGATACTTCATGAGTCATTCTGCTGCTCAGTGAAGAAAAAAAATCTCATATTTGATTAGGTTTTCACTGATTGGACAGAATTTTAATTTATCTGCAGAGATATTTATGTCTTTGAAGAGTAGAACATAAATATAAAAAAGACAAGCAAAGATTATCAGAAGAAGAAAATTAATGGTATTTATTTTTTTGTGGGAAAATCATAGATAAAAACATACCTGAGTAAAGTAATGCCATTGAGTGTAACAGTTTAGAACAATCTAAGGAAAAAAATTTAGATATTTTTAATCCTTTTTCTTCATTTTTATGTCTTCCTACATCCTAAGACTTCAGAGTTAGAGGGAATGATTATAACATGCAGAAACAGGGCTCACATATATTGCCTTTGAAGTCTGTGGCAAATTTCCCATTAATTGATAAAACCATAGTCAGTAAGACAGCTTGGTGCTTGGTCTGGCCTGCTGAGAGCCAGGATGTTGCAGACTCACCTTTGTGTGGAGATGAACCAATATAATCAGGTTATCAAATACCTGCCTTCGACAAGCATAACAAAAAGATTAAATTTTCAATAAAACAATGGCAATTCCCACCAACAAAGAAGACAACTTTAACTACCTGTGAAGCTCAAATCTGGGTTATATGTGTAAATCCTCACTAAGAAATACATAAGAAACTATTAACTTCATCTTCCATGGATGGACAAATTATGCTCCCCCTTTTCAAACTCAATTCTTATTGTCTTTGTTGTGTTTCCCTTTCAGAGAGCCACAGCCTAATCACTGAGCTATATACCTGAGGGTGGGGAGGGCACTATCGAATCAAAACCTTCCATTTTGCAGAGACATGGGGCCTGATGGTTAAGAAAATGGTGTAGGAAGTGAGAAATTTGGTTCCAGTCCCCACATAACTTTCTTCTTCTGTATCTAAGACAGTGAGAAAGGTTTTTGTTCTACATTGGATCCTGAATATAATTACTTGTGCCTCTTCACATTGCACAGAAATCGAGGTAAAAAGGCTATGCCTCCTTGGCTCATCTGGATGCATGGTTTCCTTATCTTCCTTATGTGGTAGATATTTTTTGCTGAATAGTTTCAAAAATCTCTGCCTTGTCTTTCTGCTGTATTCATCAGTCTATGCTTTGGTAGGTAGTGGCGTGGAAAAACTCCTCTCTGGGCTGGGGGTAGGTACAAGTCTCTCGCTCTCTGCCAAAATGTGCTGACTTCACGCAAAGGATGAGCTGTCACCTTCTCTGACGCCATTTCCAAATGTCCTCTCTGAGCCTGCTGCTTCACCTGCACGTTTCTGATAGAGGAAGCTGTAGTTTCTTCGCAGCAACAAATTGTTTTACCCCTCACACTGGAGCACTTTGGAACCAACTCTAAATGTCAAAGTACGCTTGAGAGTTTGTGCTCCAAAGTGGAGAAGCTGATTAAAGTTCAGGTAGTCCCAAAAAACTGGCCAAAATCCTCCCAGGGTCCTCCATAACAAAAAAACCCCAAAACAACAACAACAAAAAACAAAACAAAAAAACAAAAACAAGTGATATAAACTTGACTTTCAGATATTAAAGCTGTCAGAAATGAGATTGTAAAATAAAGGTGGTGATTTCCCACTGCTCTGGACTGTCATTTAAATGCTGAAATGCTGAAAGTATCATCCAACACCCTGAAGTTTCACCAGCAAAGGCAGCACAATTGGAGAGCTCTGGAAGCAAATTGTTCAGCTATAGATGGACCAAAGACAATATCATTTCTGGAGAACTAACAAGAGGCCTAGAAAAACTGTCAATTACTTTTTGGCCAGAAGAATGAAACAAAGGTACTTCAGAAATTATTTGTTACGAATTACTTCCTCAGTTCTACTCTTAATCTTTACTCTTCAGAAAGAAACCTCTGCTGCCTTTGAAGGTGTGCAGTCGATGCTGTCCCCTCCCTTGTGTTCACCAGGCTTTTGGTGAGTCACTGCTCAGTTACTTCAGTATTTAAATGTGTAGCTGTCAGTTCTCTTGGCATCCTGCATGGAGAAAGACATGCAGCAATAATCTGAGATGATCACCATATTTCACATAAGGAGGTCGCAAAGAGGAAAGGTTAACTTACATGCACAATTTCCTTTTTCTTCATGTTTTCCTGCCATCTGTCAGTGACAACAGGGGAAATTACTGTCTCTTTATAGCTCACAACCCTCTTGCCATCATTGCTGTGCAGCTTCAGGCATTTTTCACCAATACCTAATGTCTGTAGCTTCATATGCACTCCTAGGTTTGAAACTGCATCCTTCAGCCAACAGACTTGACCATTCCATCACTCCTCATTGACTCATCAGTGACACCCTTGCTATAAACATTTACCAATCCTGCTGTATCTGCCTAGCATTTTCTGAAAACAGCTTTGTGGAGTGAAAGAGACTCTATCAGATTCATTTTCTCCAGGATTTTATTTTTCAGTTAAATTCTGTGATCTATTATTCTTGCTGTGCTAGAATATCTCTGCTACTGGACTCGTGTCCTGCAAACTGCTGGGATATTAATTTCAGGAAACAATTTAACATCTTCATATATGCTTATCTTCAGCCTTTTAAATAGTTTTCAGTTGTAACCATAAATTAGTTTCAGCCTTCATCCAAAAGAAAGGATTTGAAAAAATAAAATATTTAGTACCTTGATACACAGTTTCCTTTAGATGTATATTCTTCAAAGACTGTATTATATAGAAATCTTGTCATTTAAAAAAAAATTCAATATGACCTTCTCTATCACTTTATCAGATTGCTTTAAGATGCCAAAATTTTAGAGTATTCCCTGTCTTTTCCTCAACCTATGAGCTTTTCCATCTTATTTTTCACCTCTGTCCTGTTGATGATGGGGAATTAGAGAGTAGCTTGGTGGACTTCTGGTAGCCAACCAAGGTCAGCTGTCCAGAGGGTAAATATATTTTATGTTTAATTAAGGAAAAAGAGGCTTGTCATAAATAGACTATTTAGGAAGACTTTGGAGGTTTTTAATGTGAGATAAACAAAACATAAGCAAATAATGTTAAAAATTGTGGGAGGGTGTTAAAGTGACACAAGCCAAAGTGTTGCAGATAAGCTGGCACAGACATATGTGTACTCTACACTGTAAATTCATTTATTTGTTGCTGTCAATCTTGCATAACTATCTGTGCTCTTTAACAGAAATCTCTGTTCCTGAATCATGCAAGCCAATGGGGGGTTTTATTGCTCCTTGACAGAGAAATACATTACTCTTTAGGCATTTTTAATATTCTTTAAACACATTTAAAACTGGGTACATTTTATTGGAAGAAAAATACTTACTTTCTCAAAAAAAAAAAAAAGAAAAAAGGAAATTATTAATTACAGTACTTTATAAAATAATTTAGGACGACATGCGGTCTTGCTAGAAGTAGAAAGTTGAGATTTCAAATGTGACTGTCACTAAAAGTCCACATTAATGTCTACATTAAAAAATCAAAATACAAATGCAGGCCATCAAGAAGAAACATAGGGGACATAAAACTAGACATGTATGGTTGTAGAACAGCCTTCCCAATATTTGCAAAACCCTTCAGACTTGCAAATTATCTGCTTCCCTGAGGCAGACACTTTCAGGGCCTTCTTAAGGGACTCATCCACTGAAAAACATCCATAAAGGAGAAGCACTTTTGTCATTGACCTGCTCTGAGCTTGGGCAAGGCAACCTCCCTGTCTGCCTTTGTTCACCTTTGCTCAGCTTCTCCTGGGGAAAATATATCATCAACTGACGGGAGTGCTCTTCATGCGAATCTTGATCAGTCTCAGCAGCAGCTCAAGCCTTTCCCAAATGCTGTCAGACCACAGGTTCACAGGTGCACACACCCACAGGTTAGAAAAACAGGAATTAAATACATGCACACGTGTTCTGCCTTCCTCAAGCCATGCCAGTGAGTAAAATCCTGAAATTGTGTCCAATTTACAAGAGCAACAACAATTAACTTAATTGAAGCATTAAAAACAGCAAACACAAAGTAATAGAGTTTCCAAGAAATATTAATAATATTAACACTTCAATAGAATTCAGTAAAAAGAATGTTTATACTGATTCAAATAAACTGGTCCAGAATCACATGACATGTCTTGGCAGTTTTTCATTTTAGCTCCTGTAAGAAGCAGCAGATTACAAAACATTAAAGTATCACTCAAAATGTTCCCAAAGCACTCTTAATAAACTGATCCGGACAGAAAGCCTTTCTTTTCCCATTTCCGCTGAGATTTAGCAACATGCTTTTCTTAAATTACAAGGTAATCCTATCACAAGAAGCATGGCAGTTTCTCCATTATAGCTTATTTCCAGCAATTGACTTACCATGCATGTGTGATGGTGAAAAAAACAGCCCTTAGAAATCTATTTTGTCTCATTAATTTTGACATAAAATTTAAGACTGCAGAGTCATGAAGCATAAATCAGGTGTCATATTGCATCGATCCTTTACGGAAAAGGGAGTTGATCATTCTTGGTTTATTTCACTAGGAAATTATTTGACTGGATTACTTGAATGTTTAATTAAATTGTCATATAACATGAATAAAGTATAAAATATCAAATAAAGTAGTCTTTTGCTGTGACACAGCATTAATTTTCTGCCATCAGAAGTGTTTATCTTGTTAGCTGCCTAACTTAAACTTGCTCAGCACCAATTAAGTGTTATATCTGAATACGCTTCGAATATTTAAATTCCTTCTTTTATTGCCCCCTTGTTAAACTTTTAATTTTCTTTTCTGTTGCAATTAGCATTTATGGAGCTCAATTTCTTTAATAGGCTCCCTTTAATTTACATTTTATATTACTCTACTTGTTTTTCAGGAGATCAGTGGAGCAACTGCAGATTTGGTTAGTAGAAAAATAACATGTAATAGTATACAGTTTATGAAATATTTAATTCACTTTATTTCTTAAGAAGGAAGGCTTATGCATTGGGTTTTTTTTGGACTTTTTGTCTTCTAAGCCTCCACACCACTCATGCCTGAGGGTAATATTTAGTGTTATTCAAATATGATAGAAAGTCATAGTTCTTAATGATAATTAGATTGCTATCAACAGTCCCTAGAAGATTTTTTACCCATGGCAGCATGGTCAGAAACACCTCATGATGGGACAGAAGTTAGAAAAAGTTTAGGACTCTTTCTAATGCTCAGTTTGTTTCCCCTTTTTGGAGACTACTAAGGGCATTCAGCAGCCACTATAGTAGAAAACAGATTTTCATGGCCAGCCAGGGAGTCCCAGAAATATTCCATGTACTCTTCATGCCCAATTATGCCTCAAGCATCACCTGAATTGCAAGTTCAGATCCAGGCACCTGGATGAAAGAAAGAGTAAAGTAGGATATGACATGTCCACGTGACTCATTTCAGCACAGAAATAAATGTGGAGACTTCATGGGTTTGTGTCTGTATGAGGTCAGTGTCCAAAGCAGAATATGTTCACAGCTCCTGATGGCTCCCAAAGATACAGACAGCCCAGGTCACCATCCCTCGGTGTCAAAAGGGACATCCCAGCCTTGTCTGAAATCATCTTACTCTTGAGTCTGGCACCCTTAAAAGGTGTAAAGTTAGACAGTGCAGTTAAGATCAAGCTCTTTATTCCCTCTCCTCAAGTAATAACACTTTGGAGAAATTTCTGAAGCTTGGTATTTTTAGCATACTTTGAGATCATGTGCTTTAAGTGGTGTTACAACAGCAGATGAAACACTAGGAACACACAGCTGCATTTTTCAAAGGTAGGAACACATCTATTTCTTTAGAGTAACCCAAGAGCCAAAGCACTTGGATCTACCTACTGCCCCCTTGTTTTAAATTACTAGGTAGGCTTCCAGGGAAACACAGTCATTTTCTCTCCATCCAGAAATAAGCTTAAGAAGTCTCCCTTTAGTCATTGTCACTCATGAATTGTGTCCAGGCATTTAGAATAAAAAGGTTTTGAGGGAAATTGGCATTTGGTGTGGTTATTTTTAATTAGTTAAGTCTGTTTTCCCCCCAGTCGTCATTATCCAAAGTAAGAACTATTAATTTGAAATTAATGGGAGGATAATGATGCAGCACAGGTTCCTAGAGCAAGGAGCTTGATTGTGCCGGAATACCAGTTTGGTTTGGGTTTTTTTCCTCCTTGCTGGAGGCTAACACCTGGTTGAGGAGAAACCCATTATGGTCTGTTTACATAACTCTTAAAATTGTAGCAATTCTACTGGTTACAAGAAATAAGAATTTCTTACCTCTAATTAACCTTTGAATAGCCTTTGATACACGAAACGGGGGGTGTAATACCAAGAGAAGAAGCAGAGGGTTGAGAATCAGATCAAAGATATATTTTCAGGGTGAGCTGAAGAGATTTTACATATCTTAAACCAAACCCCACCCCTACAATCTGCAGTTGAATCCCACCCATCCAGTCTGTCAATACACCATGCACTTCAGGGACAGAGTTCTTGATCCCCACTTGATCCTGGCCCAGGCAACCTTGCAGCTTCTGTCTGTCTGCAGTGTGACCATTGCAGTAAGTGGTTATTAACCTTGGCAGCCATCGTCCCAACCTCTTCAAACAGGGACTTCAGGAATACCTCCCATGCGGCAGGTTTCACACAAAAATGCCAAGCAGTATTGAGTAAAACAGCACCCAATTACCAGCAATGTCAGAAAAAAAGACACTCAAGTGGGATTAAGGAGAATTAAGAGTATTAAATGTGTGAAGTGGGATACATGATGAGGGGCACAAGCAGGTGCGTTGACAGTAGGTTTTAGGAACTAGAAATTCCTATTAAAAGAATAGGCCAAAAATGTGATCTTTTTTATTTCCAAATTCTAAATGATTTGTGCTAAGATGGAACTTGTTTTAATTGTGATTGAACACATTTGTAATATTTAAGTCCTGACATCATGAACAGAAGCTTCCTCATGTTGTGTCATAAAAACTGCAGGCACTGGAGAGAAAAGACAAGCTGTACTCTTAGAAAAGTGGACATTCCATCTCTTCCATAGCATTACTCTGGTAAAGGAAACTTTAAAACACTGGATTTCTACATACATGTGACACATTTTTCTCCAGAAAATGCCTTATGCTCTGTGCAAAACACAGATGGCACACACCTTGTTTCCACCTCAGGTTTTTGAAGCATGAATTATAACTCAGCATTCTTCAGTCACTTATCAAGACATAAAAAAATGTTAATTTTTTGTTCACAGCTAGAAACTTTCAATATTCACCTATGCTAAAGAGTTTTGCTCTGAGTTTGTTTTCCTTTCTTATTCCAGACTCATTTACAGGAATACACTGCCAGGACCTTCCGCTGGTGATGTATTAAGAATTATTTTATTTACCCTTGCTTGTAAGCATAGTTTGAGACCCAGAAGTGTGAAAGAATAGTGTTTAAGGGAAAAAGTAAAGAAAAAAATGGATGTCAGTTATAAGCACAACTTGATTCACTAAGCAGCAAAACTACTGGTGTGTCTTAATAAAGCCAGTGCCCTTCTCAAGGGAATCCTCCAACAGTGTTTTCCACCGGAGCCAACCTTATCCAAGCAGGGAGTTCTTTTGAAATACATTGAGTAAGTTCCCTCCCACTGCATGAAGAGGCTTATTGGTAGTTCTGAGATGGCAAGATGGAGGTCCAGCAAATATTTCTGCTATTGTTGAAACCCAGCTGCAAAGTCTTAACTCACGGCAGTAGGTGGTTTCTAATACCAAAAGGTCACTGAGTCACAGGAAGCCAATTGGCCCCGCTGTATCTTTTCAGCTGATAATTATTAACTATTATTGTTCTCTATTTATAATAAATACATCAAAATCTTGAAAAAAACCTCCATTCAGAGATGTAAGAATCCTTGCCAAAAATAAAGTAGGAAATTTAAATTAAACCCAGCAGCTGCTCCTAGTCAGCAAGCCAAAAAAAAAAAAAAAATAGCCAATGGATATAAAGTGGAGTCCAGCCCATGCCTACATTTCGTGCAAATTTCAGACCTTAAAGTGTCACTTCCTGAGATACTGCCTAAAAAGACAGACCAGAAGCAATTCCTTGGAGTTCCTCTTATTTAACCTGACCTGCAGTAAGATCTTTCTCTTCTATTTTACGAGGACGCTTTTTCTTTTACTGCCAGATTGCATTCTGGGTCACCTTTAAGATGTAGCTTAACATGCCATTTACATGATGCTCTGGTCCCAAGGGCACAGGAGAGCAGAATATAGCAACTAAGTCTGCTTTCTTTCCAGAGCTTACTCCTTTGATATTGCTGTTGTGAGATTACTGAACAGCAGCTGAGAATGCAACAAAAAAACCTAGAGGTCAAACTTGAGTAGCTAAACACAGGTGTTAGATTCAGGTCCAGTCAATGAGGGCCAGCTAAACACTGAGTGTTGTATCCTCTGTGTGACTGGTCTGATTCTCTCAGGTAAGGGAGATAAATATGTAATTTAAACATGGATACCAAAAGGATGTCAACATTACAGTAAAATGTGTGCTTGCTGACCTGTACCCTTTTATATACCCTGAACGGAAGGAAATGTGGTACTGTTTTGAAACTTGTGCAGAAATATTCATTGGAATGAAGAGAAATTGTACAGATCTGGTTTCTGGGAATGATAAGGCAAAAAAGACTCCAACCCATGCTAACAGCTGTATCATTTTCAGTTTCAATCTGGTCAACCCTTACCACTATCAAAGGAAATAGAAGAGAACTAACATTAGCCATATAAAAATCCAGTTTAATTCATAATTGTGTTTACATTGGACATTCATACACCAGTGCAAAGCATAAGTCCAGCAAGTGGTGATAATTTGTGCTAATGAGTTTCATAAAATACATTCACCTTATATGAATTTTTTTAATCACTTTTTAAGCTTTCTTGTTACTGAGCTTGCTGAGATTCTCTTTGGGTCTGTATTACGACAAAGTACAGTAACTCTTTTCTGTGGTATTTGCTCTGTTCCTTGTATTTACCCTCTGAATTATTTGAGCTCTGTTTTAAAGACTAACAAACTAACAGAACTAAAAAAGCACTCCTAAATAATTTTTCATGAAACTTTCAAGGTTCACAAACCTGTTTCAAAATAGCTGTCAGGGGTTTGTCAGATAAAGCTTGAAGAAACATTATTGAAAGAAAACAAAAAGTTCTGGTGGAATTCCCACCTTTTACTGAGGTATATTAGAATTATGTCTGAAGTTTCTGGTTCAAGAAAACCGCTCATTTATGAAAAGTGTTCCATAACATTTTCACTGTTTCTTCAGTGGTCTTTATGAGGAGGGTTGGCTTTATAACATTTCTTTTATTTTATGACATTCAACACTGCAAAATCTTGATCTCACTTCTGGCATTTAAGCACTACTTTAATCGAAAAAACAAATCATCCAAGGAAGGAAAATTGCAATTGTAGTAACCTTTTCCATGAATGGTGAAAAGTGTCCAAATGCATCATTAAGGTCAAGACTCCTGTATTTGTTTCCTTACTAAACTGATATAAAACTTAACATTTCTCTCCTATTGTCAACCTCTTTCCACAACTTTTTGTTTGTCTTTGGAATTTGTATGGAGCCATCTCAGCTCCAAATATATTTTAAAATGTATGTGGCCTTTGCTGGTTCTATTTAGTTTCTCCTCTAACATACCATGATTTTGGTTGTTTTAATGGCCACTGTGCTTTAGAGAAAACTTTTCTTCCTGTTCCATTTTCATTTTGAAATGGTCCTTCCAGGAAAGCACGAGGGGTAATGAAAACAGAGTTTGAAATTGCATGTGCCAATGGGAGATGAACATCAGATGAATACGGCGTTAACAGAGCCTCAAGCAGCAGCATTTCTGCAATGCAATGAGGCAATCAAGCAGCTGCTGGCAGAGTGGCTCCTGATCTGATGGCATTCCAAATGTGCCCTTTTCATTTGCTGGAATCATCTGAATACCATTCTCAGATTTCACACCAACATTTCTCCAAATTTCCAAAAGGAAGTATGTCGTTTTTGGGGGCATTTTTAAGCTTTTCATTCCTCTTGGTAGGACAATGTTCACTGAGTGGCAATGTAATATCACCTTAGACATGGAAAAGGTTGTTTTCTTTCTTTTTGTTTCCTTTTTTTTTTGTGTATGTGTGTTATTTCTATTGTCATTTTTTGTTGTTATTTATATATTCTGTTATGTCTATTATTTCTCCTCATTTCTGATTTTAATATTTAACATGCTACAGTTGAATTTAAGAAAACCCCAAATGCCTGCAAATCTTTGCTGATATGACACAACAGAAATTTGAACAGTCTCTGATTCTTACCTCACAATGAGGAATTCTTATTTTTCTTTACTTACCCCTCTTCACTCTTATTGTTTTACTAGTGGTTGCACCTTTTTTGCATCTATTCTTCATTGTTTCAGGTGGCTCAGTGCAGAAGGAAGCACTCTCAGCTCTGTTCCAGGGAAACTGTTGACACAATTTCAGTTTACCACAAGCAGGACTTATTTGTACTGAGTGAGTAGTTATTTATGCTCAACTTTAATATAGGATTCCTTTTTAAAAAGCACTGAATTTTCACAATTTCAGGATTCAAGCTACCTCATGAACAAGTAATATTAACCCAAATACACTTAGCAAATACTTTGCAGTTGTAAGATTCATCAATCAATTATGTGAATTATACATTTTGAATTCAAATAGATTAGGTACTAGTAATCAAAGTTCCTAATATGGTAATTTTTTAGGTAGAGAAACAGGAATCAAAGTTAAGCACAACCATGATTTTTCCTTTTTTGAATAAATCCAGGACAGACAAAACACTGAAAAGATAAACTACGTTAAGATGCTAAGGGAAGTTGCTCTTTCATAAGGCAATTCTGTAAAAAAATCTCTTTGCAGGATAGCCCTGACAGTCTAGATGAATGAGCCTAGGGCTAGAATGTGAAATTTAATGGCCTGTGACATAAATGTAGCTATATCAGGAATGAATTTGAGTGAACAGAATGCATTAATACACAGATAATTCCCAAAGTAAGGTGAATCAAACCAGTATCAATAAATTAACACGCAGACAAATTTGATATTCTGTCAGACTCAGTGTTTATGCTGGAGGAGAAGTAATAGCCCTGAAAAAGACTAGTAGGACATTTAAACAGGATCCACTTGTAAAACTAAGCTTGTTTTGATATATCCAAATATAACCAAATAAGTTTTCATATATCCAAATAAGTGTGCAGATTACAACGCCCAATTTCAGATAACTCACTGAGTTTCAGAAATTGAGCTGACCACTCCACTAAAGAAGAAAAAAATAATTTTTCAGTCGCTCTTCATGGGAATGCACTCATGATTTACCCTGCATATTCAAGGCCTGCTGTGTCCACCTGAGAAAAAGGGAAGATGTAGCTCTGTGCAGAGTGAAGTGTGCTGGCACTGCTGATCTATGTCTCTATGGCCGATGGGTGAGAGAACTGAGAACATTCCCAACACTGCTGAGTGCAGATCATTTGGTCTTACTAGAAGAAATCTGAGTTTTCAAAGGAGTTTTCAACAGGAATGAAATGGGGAAACACTCAGAACCTTTTGTAGAAAAGTTACACGTTACAAATCATTGTTTAATAACTTCCAGAAGAAGAGACTCTGAAGAATCTGGCAGAGCCCAGCTATGGGGACAGTTCAAGATTCTTACATGTCAGCTTCTGGAAATCTGTAAGTTTGCTTGTCCCCAAACTATATAACCCATTTATTTTTAAAATCACAAAGGTGATTTTTAGAAATTTTCCAACTCAATGAAGACAAAGGACAATATTCTAAGAATTGTCCTTTCTTTTCTTTTTTTTTTTCCCCCACATTTTTCTCCCATCTGAAACCTGTAAACAAATTGCTGCATTTAACCATTCAGAAATTTTAATGTAGAAAGTCATTAAAATGCTGGCAAAGAAGAACTCAGTGAGGACAAAATGCTGTCTTTGCACCATGTTTCAAAAGGACGAGCAGTTTCATTCAGGTTTGGTCCAACTAAAGTTCTGTGGGGTTTCAGGTTATTTAAAGCTAATGTCATTTTTTAAGTCTTCTTTCCACTCTCTGTCTTTTGTAA
Source organism: Origma solitaria (assembly GCA_013397895.1). Lineage (NCBI taxonomy): Eukaryota > Metazoa > Chordata > Aves > Passeriformes > Acanthizidae > Origma > Origma solitaria. The sequence goes on from VZRL01005606.1 coordinate 654,488, forward strand.
TATTCAGCATATGTAGCAAAGTTTGTGCAGTTTTAGTGTAAAAAAGTTCAGTGGCAGGCTGAAACAAGGCAATAAAGAACAGAGCATAGTAACTTAAGAACTGTTTTTGTTGACCAAAGAAACACAAAATATTTGGAGCTTTCTGTTTTCTACACAAATTTAGGAGGAATATAAATGTTGAGATATGAAAGTTTTAAAGTATGTTGGATTATAAAAGGTTTTTATTTACTCCAGCTCAAAAACCCCATCCTGTAGATAAAGAGGTTTTTTAACTTCTAAAATTGACCAGCCAGAAATTTTCACCCTTGCTAAAATTAGAGAAAATTGAGAAGAAATAAAAGATTTTTACTTGCTGACTTTCAGTTTCCACTGAAGTAGTACATTGCTTTTATTTTGTGGCCATCCAACTAGCATTAGAGGGAATATATTTATTTCAGTAATGTTATCAATTAATCATTATGTGAAAATAAGGTATTTCAGAATTTTTCAGAGAAGTGGCAACTTTCTTTTTTAAGCAGCAATTTCTCTACAAAGTGGTTTAATGTATGAAAAATGCACTCCGAAAATTTACCAAGAATTAGTTTTGTATAATTTATTTGTGAAATGTGTCACAAGAACATTATCTTCATCAATATGTCAAAGCTTTTGAGATTCCAGAAATTCCTAATAGAAAGATAAATACTGTCTACAGGAAGCTCTGTAACATTTGAGATATCAGAGAAAGACTATAAATAGCTGAAAATTCATGTTTAGAATTACTTGACATTTTAGAAATGTCTATTTGTCACTGTCAAAATTCTTTTAAGACTTCCCAAGTACTACAAATTGCAAAGAGCAGCAAGGAGCCAGTTAAATATCTCTTCATTGCCATCAAACCAATGGCTCTATTTTCATCCAGAAAAAAATTCTTTTTAGTTTTTTTTTCCAATTTCAGAATAATAAAACATAATGCCTGTAGAGTATTTGCCTTAAAATTGTCTTTGCTTCAAGTCTCACTGCTGTGTGTCCAGTTGAAAGGTTGATGAAAATGACTCCTGGGTTTCTTGATGTCTAGCATGAAATGTGGAATTCCTCGTAACACCTTTAAATTAAAAAATCTCCAAACTTTTCTCAGCATGAACCTGAAACACAGTGAGTGATATATATTATATTGCACAGATTCCCCAATCCTCTTCAAAGCAGACAGGGCTATAAGCAAGTGACAGAACAAGAGGAAAATTGCACCAGGGGAAGTTCAGATTAGATATTAGGAAAAAATTCTTTACAGAAGAAAGGATTGTAAAGCATTGGGTCTGACTGCCTAGGGAAGTGGTGGAGTGACCATCCTTGGATGGGCTTAAAATGTTTGTATATAGCACCTGAGGACATGGTTTAGTGATGAACATGGTGGTGGTGCTGGGTTGATTGTTGGACTTGATGATCTCAATGGTCTTTTCCAGTCTTAACAATTCTATGATTCTGTGAATCAGCCTGGCTGGAAATTGGTCATTAGTCACCTCTTTATGCATAATCCGTGATATTCCATACTAGATGCCCTAGAGTATCCCACAGTTCTGTGCATGCTGAAAGACATAACACACAACCAACACAAAACTCATATGATGCAAGATCAGCAGTTGAATGACATACAGGATGACATAGACATCTCAAACAACATTAAATGTTTCTGTTCAGACAACTTCATTACACTCTTTAGTTCAAAAGGCTTTCAAATGGCAAATAACAAGAATGTATTATCAAAATAAATACCTTTCTGCCACTATGCTTTGTGTGTGTGTGTATCTCGATTTGCAGTCACTGACATATGAACAGGGAGTTAAGAAACAAAAAAGAATTCATGAGGGTGTTTGCACCCCTCCGGGCAGTAAATCTCACTGGTGAATTTGAACCTTTTTGAGAGAAAATCTGATCCAAATAAGTACTAAAGCATGAGCAACCAGACTGTGAACTGCTGCACAAAACATCCAGATCTGCTGCTTGCATTGTCACCTCAAGTGGAGAGGCACTGAAGTGCCTCCATTTCCTCCTTGACCTTAGAATAGAATCAGACTTTCATTGTGCTGCATTCTCAGACACCCAGAGTCAGCGCTTGCAACAAAAGTGCCCAAAAAGTTCAGAACCTAAGGTTGTAATGCTGTTACTGTACCAGAATGTACTGATTCGTGCAGAGGAATAGACCTGTTGAATTAGAGAACAATTATCTGCAAGAAAGGAGGTCTAAACTTCTGGAGGACGTGCAAAAAGCAGTGTGACAAAAGCACTCCAATATTGCAGAGGAAGGCAGAAGAACTTTTATCCATCCATCAACGCAAAGGGCAAACCAAGAAGTTGTTCATTTAATCATAATAATCTTGCTGCTGCTGTCATATTTATTTTTCCTCCTTCCTAAGTTTACTTGCTACATCAGTCATTCTGATGCAGCAGAACTGTGTTCCCCTCTGTGTATTTTGTCACAGGGGAGTGCTGGCATTCGTGCCATGACTGTCTTTGCAGCCATGGTCTATGTGTATGTGTTGAACTGCAGAGAAATGTCTGCAGCATATGGCATTTGCCACTCAGAAACCCAGGCTGGCTTTTAAACAAATGATCACGGCGTTTTGTCAGTTTGGTGAAAGCTTTTATATTGTGCTCTCCCATTTTCACATAGGTTCACTGCACAAATTCTAGCATAAAGTAGCACTTAAGAAAGCTTTCTGGCTTACAAATGAGAGACTTCAGAGATATAGTGATGTGGGGGTTTTCTCTCCTCATTTAATTTTTCTTGCTGTAGTATGTTTTATGCCATTTATATTCTTTCCTCTTTACAGAGGTTTGCAGGTTATATGCAAACAAGATTGGCTCAGACAAAGGAGAGAAAACAGCTACAAGAAATCCTTGCACTGCTTCTTCCACATGCTTTTCATGCAAGTTCCGACATCTCCCAAACTCTTTTCTGGTTTTCTAATTTTTTGTTTTTCTCCTTTATTCTTTTCTTTCCTAATGTGAATAAAGACTTCCCATGTTGTTTTACATATCCCTGTCCTCCCCTTTCTCCCTTTTTTTAAAGTCTCCCTCAGAAGAGAAATTAAACCTGAAGCAGTTTTGTTTTGTTTGTTTTTAATTGGTTGTTTGTTTAGTTGGGTTTTTTTGTGGGGGGGGGGTCTGTTTTGGTTTTTTTTAATAGAATGAGTCTCTTAAAAATCTGAACAGGATAAATGTGTCTTATGTCAGTGCACAAATGCGCTTGTGGGACTAAGTCCATTCTTTGCTGCTCAAACTGTCACTGAAATGTCTGTTTGCATATTATGGTTCTGAAAATTTTAACATGTCTAAATGAAAGGGTGTGTCAGGGCAATGAAAAATTAGAATTAAGTCACTTTTTTGCTATTACCATGCAGCATTTGCGAACTGCTGAGCAGCAATTATTTTTCTTTCATGTGAGGTGTAGTGCTGGACATTCTGGATGATGTATTTCCTTGTATTAAACCTTGTGGTGAAAACATTGATAAACCTATGAGGAATTCCAGAAAAGGCAGTATTGTCATTTAGCAATCATTGCCTGCACTGATTACCAGGTACCCCATGCATAAAGCACTGATATAGAACAGTGAAAAGCTGCATGGATCAATCTGCTTTGTTGTAAAGCTGTGAAAGATGTTGAAAAATATCAACAGATTCTAAATTAATTTCTAAAAAATTAATTTCTAAAAAATAGAAATGAATGCTCAAAAATTAAAGTTCATCATGTTAAAAATAATATTAAAAGAAAATATTCCATACTTAAAGTATGCAGTTTGGTGATTGTCTTGGCTTGGTTCATTACCTTTGCCCACTTTAAAAAAAGTAAAGTTAGAGCATTTCAAGAGTACTTCCAAACAGATACAAAAATTGTTCATTGTTCAGAGAATGACTATGGATCTCTGCTGACTACACAGATCTACAAGGAATAGAAAAGGCCAGATTTTATGCCACCTTCTCTTAATCTCCTAGGAAGAAACGGTCGGTAAACTGACAAGTAGCAATGAAAGCCTTGATTTAAGGAGTGTGCAGAGCGCCTAACCAGCTACGCATAGCTGAAGCTGTATTCAACTGCATTTTGAGAAGCAGTTATGGAAAAAGATAACAACAAATAAAGGTATTTAGCATCTTGTATGAAAGAAGAAATAAGAGCACAAGGTTTTCTGAAGAGGATCTGGGGCAGCAAGACACCGGAATCTTCTCGCTCAGTAGTCCACTCAGGGCATGTTAGTATTCTTTCCTCAGTCATAACTCCCTCCTGTCCACAATTATTAAAGAAGTCTGCACTTATTAAAGAAAGTTCCTTTTTGTTTGATGACTGATGCTTTTGCTGATATGTTACTTCCAACAGGATATTCTCATTTGTTCCCAAATTCAATGGCTGTGAGATAAATTTCTTCCACATGTCCTCCTTTTATTCTATAAAATTTTATCTCTTCAGTAATTCAAGAGCACAGCCAAGATATCAGGTTTTTTTTTTTTCTAAGGCCAGCTCTACAGTGCAAATAAAACATTATCAAATTCCTTTTTTCTTGTTACATAGAGTGATTACACTAAATCCACTAAATCATTCAGATGAGGAATGTTAGCAGAGGATATGTAATGTAAATATATGCACAGTGCAATCACAGATTTGCCTCTTCTCTCAAGCAGTCATACAAGTAGAATTTGGTGACAGAACTATCCTTGTCTTCTTTTGTCTTTTTTTTCTTATTTTTCTTAAATTTATTTCATAATTGGAACCTTCAAAGCCAAATCATGGTAAAGGTATGTAATATGCAATATACAATATACAATATACAATATACAATATACAATATACAATATACAATATACAATATACAATATACAATATACAATATACAATATACAATATATAATATACAATAAACATAGTCTGCAAAGAGAGTCACAATTCATCTGTTCATTGTGAATCAACAACATCCTTCACCAGCCAACTCTGCCTTAAGTTTTCTCTGGCATATTGAGTCCTATTTAAATTAAAAACTCTGGAGTACAGATGTCAGGATCTGAAGTGGAGTGCCTATGGTACCACATATATCTTCAATATATTGAGTTGCTATTCATGCAACCATTTCATCAGATGTAAGAACCTTGCAGTCAGGCTGTGCAAATGATAAAAATCCATATAGAAAAAAAAAAAAAAAAGCAGTAAGTCCTTTAATTATAATATTAGCATAATGTATCTTTCACTTCCACTTAATAGCGATTGGGACTGGTTTCATTAAATTAGTAATAAACTGTACTGTGAAGATATCTCACCTCGGGGGGGGAACAAATAACTTTTTTGCATGTGTTTTTTGACCTTAGTTACATGAGCAGTTGATCCTTTTCCAGGGTCTGGAATTCAAAATACAGATGTGTCAGAATCTGGCCCTGAGTTCTCAGCCACCACTGCCACAACCCCTGTCAAAAATCTCTAAGGTTTTTATTTCCAAAGCATATGGGCAACGTGTTCCTGTGACAGTTCAGCTGTAACGTTGATGTTTCCTGACCATGGCAACACTTCTACAGGGATGTGGGCTGAAACCACCAATTTAAGTCATGCAGGTCACAGAGCTTTTTTCCTTTGCTGTTACTCCCTTGAACTGGCATTGAACTGTGTTACCCAGAGGTTAAATAGCTGCAACTGATCCCCAGAGCCTCGTGAGACCCTCTGTGCCAGCATTTATTGGCAAGACAGCTAGTTCCCCGTGTTTTTAGAGTAATTTAAAGGATGGCACTGAAACTTGTGCCATCTGCAGCTATGCATCTAAGCAATGGCTGCTTTATTTCCCAGCAGTATAATGTATATTAGAAATATAAAGCTATACTCACCACAACCAGCTCTGGAATTGGGTAAAAATACACCAGCTGGGACAGTGACTGGCATAACGAAGGCAACTTTATGGGGCTGGACATGGATTCTCTATCACTTTCATAGACACTGATATTAATGCCAAATGGTATCAACATGTTTTCTAAGCCTGGTTATACTTCTGACTTTCAGTCACCATCATCTTATTAGCATTCTTTAGGTCTTCTTTTTCAAGTTTCCTGTGATAGGGAAAGGCGGGCAAGTTTTCTTCCCATACCTTTGAGGTGTTTTACTCTCTGTCTACAGATAACTTGCCCCCTCAGGGTGACGTGTGTGGTTGTCTCTGCATGTGGGTCTTTATCTAACCCTTCTTTATGCCTCCTTGACTCACAGCATGTATTTTCCACTTTTCTTCTTTTGGGTAATCACATTTGCTTCTCTCCTTAGCTTGCTCATATTAGACTTTCTCTAACCCAGTTTCTTTAACTTCATATGCTTCATTAGTTCTTTTTCTCTGCATGTATTTGAATTTTTCTGCCTTTTTCCCTAAATAATTTTATTAGTTTCATTTTCTTTTTAATTTTTTCTCCCTCTCTATACAGTCTGTAGTTGGGATTACTGAAGGCAGAAAGGTGTGCATATGCATAACATTTCTCAGTCTATTCCCATTTTTTCTCAGCAATCCTACAACCTTCTTGAGGATGAATGTGAATATTATAAATGGAGATGTACTCAGCCCTCCCAGATTACCCAGAGGGGCCAGAACCAAGCCACAGGATTTGTTAGCTTGGGTACAGACACTTACTGCAAACCACTTAAACTGAATATGGGATCATGAACCAAAGTGTATCATAGAGGGAAAGAAACACTTTCTGAACCACACTCTCAGTCATATGATTTTGTTTTAGGCAGTCCTGCAAGGAGCAGGAAGTCAGATTTTTTGGTCCTTTTGAGTCCCTCCCAAATTGAGATATTCTATGATTCTATGAGTGCTTCTTGTGGTTCTCAAGACTTCACCTCCCAGTTTTTCCACACACTTCACCATTGTCCAAATGTCTTATTCCTTTCATAGCTCCTTTTTTTAAGAGCAGGTTTCCTTGGGGTATAAATAGCCAAGGCATAAACCATGTCACAGACTTTCAAGCCAGCTTCAAGGAGCAAGCTGTGCTATTTTATTTCTCTTTACTCTGTCACTTCTCCAATTTCAAAATTGAAATCGGATATATCCAAAGGTCTTCTGCATGAAATTTTTAAAAGAACTCAACATCTGAAATCTGAGTAACATTCTCAGCTGAGCTCTGTCCTTACTGAGGTATTAAAAAAATAACAGAGAATAACAGATTCAAGTCAAACTAGACACCCTAATAATCTCTGTCTACCTATTTAGAGAAAGGATTTTAGGAAGCAGATTCACTTTTTAGGCACTAAACATGAATACATAAAGCTCTTTGGAGGCTCTTTCAAGTATTGGTGATTTTTAAATCCTTACAATGGCCAGAAGGATCCCACTATAAAGCAAATAACTCCACATTCAGCATCCTAATTTGTATTTTACTAATGTATATTTTTCTTGAGGTTGAGGCTTCTAATAACTAAAATTGGAGAATTTCCTATCTCCCTTACTAGTGGGGTTTTTTTCAGTTTTTTTATTTTGATTTGAATAAAAGTGGATTTAAAATAATTTGTATTTCCCTATGCCAATATAGCCACTGTGTCAGTGAAAGCAATACAGCTGAAAGTCATCACATCACAGCAGCACATAAAGTATATGACAGAAAAGTACAAATAAACAATTCCTGTAAATATGTGATAGTCTCCTCAAGCAGTGATTTGGAATGTTAATTATGTCTGACTCTAGTTAGACATCAGTACAGACAGCTTGTGCTCCTCTCAACCTGCAATTAAGAGACTCACTTAACAAACCTGAAATTGCATGAAGATACATTATTTTGTCAAATGTTCCCAAAGCAGATTTCTTCATAAATGAAAATGATTTAAGCAGCATTGTTTGCTTTGTCACTAGAACAGCTCAGTGTGTTCTTCCTGGACCTTATTACCTTTTTGATAAATAATTTTCTGTTCTCCCATTTCTATGATGTGGACAATTTGTTACAGAAAAAAGAATAGGTTTGATTATTAATTGCATGAAGGTATACTTAACCCCTTCACCTCTTTGAAATATCATGGAGGCATTAAAAAGAAAAAGACCCACTAAGAATGACCCTGAGCGTTGCAGATGATTATAGAGGTAAAGTTTTAATATAAAACTCCACTACCAGCCCTGGGAGTGGAGTCTGCTCAAAGTTCAGTGTAAAAAATGTAAAGACCCAGAACAAAAAAAGTGGAGAAAATATAAGATTTAGTATAATTTAAGCAGGAGCTGAGGGAGCTGGGGCTGTTTGAGAAGAGGAGGCTCAGGGGGAACTTCACTGCTTCCTACAACTATCTGATCAAAGGTTGTATCCAGGTGGGGGTTGATAACAACTTCTTCCAGGTAACAAGTGATAGAACGAGAACAAATGGCCTTAAGTTGAACTAGAGAGGTTTAGATTGTATATTAGCAAAAATTTCTTCACCGAAAGGATGGTCAGGCACTGGAACAAACTGCCCAGGGCAGTGGTGGAATCACCATTCCTAGAGGTATTTAAAATTTGTGGCACTTGGGGACATGGTTTAGTGGTGGACCTTCCAGTGCTGGGTTGGAAGGTCAGACCTGGTTTCTTAGAGGTCTTTTCCAATCTAAATAATTCTATTATATTATTCTATAGCTTAGAACAATAACATTTTAGTTTAAATAACACTAAAAGCCCAACATTCGGCCAATACAAAAAAAAGTTGGAGAAGGACTTTTGACAAGGCTGTGTTGTGAAAGAACAAGGAGTCATGGCTGTAAACTGAAAAATGGTATATATAACTTAAATATTAGGAGCAAATTCTTTATTTTGAGGGTGGTGACATACTGGAACAAGATGCCCAGAGAAGTTGGGGGTGCCTGTGTGCCTGTGCGAAGAGTGTGGTGGTTAATGAGTTTGCATTGAATAGTGTGGGACCTGATATAATGTAAATCGTATGGAATAAAGAGTGTAATGTGATGGGTTTGGCTGGGGTAGAGTTAATTTGATTCATGCTGGCTGATATGGGGCTGTGTTTTGGATTTGTGCTGATCACAGGGTTGATAATACAGAGATGGTTTTGTTATTGCTGAGCAGGACTTACACAGAACCAAAGCCTTTTCTCCTTTTTGTACAGCCAGGCTGGAGAGAAAGTTGGGGATGCAGGGGAGGCTGGAAGGAGACACAGCCAGAACAGGTGACACAAACTCAGTATACAAAGTGGGGGGAAAGAGGAGGAAGTTTGGAGGAGGGTACATTTGAAGGAGGGTACATTTGGAGTGATGGTGTTTCTCTTCCCAAGTCACCATTTCCTGTGATGGGACCCTGCTCTCCCGGAGATGGCTGAGCACCTGCCTGCCCATGGGAAGAAGGGAATTAATTCCTTATTTTAATTTGCTTGTATGCACAGCTTTTGCTTTCCCTATTAAACTGTCTTTATCTCATCCCATGAGTTTTCCAGCTGTTGCCCTACTGATTCTCTCCCCAATCCCACTGGTGGCAGAGTGGGTGAGTGGCTGCCTGGGGCTTGGCTGCTGCTTGGGGTTAAACCACAACAGTGCCTCATCCTCTGAAGCGTTCAAGGCCAGGCTGGATGGGGCTCTGAACAACCTGGTCTGGTGGAAGGTGTCCCTGCCCGTGGCAGGGGGCCTGGAATGAGATGATCCATGAGGTCCCTTCCAACCCAAACCATTTTTTATTTCTGTGGTTCTATGAAGTACATTGAGCAACTGAGTCACATCCTAAGACCTCATGCATTACACTTACTGTGACTGAGTGAAGTGAAACCCATATGTACATAGGCAATCAAAAGGGGTCATTTACTCAGGTGAGCCAACAATGTTGGATTTCATCTGACCTGAATTTGGAGAGAGATAATTCAGCTCCACACTCCAGGCACACATGTGTAGAGGTGCACCACCAATCTGGATGTAAAGGAGCTGATTACAATCAGTGATAGCTTAGTGGTTGAACTCTGGAAGAGGAAATTTGGGTCTCCTTTCTCTGAAGTGAGTGCTCCTCTGAGCAGATGACAGGACATAGAAGATGCTTTTCCAACACCTTCTTTCCTTCATTGGATACACTGGTGAAATAAAGAAGACATCATAACTTTGGGAAGGGCAGGCTTTATCTCATGATGAGCTGGTCTGAATTGTAAATAGGATTTCTTTGCTTCTCTGCTATGAGCAATATCCCCTGAAGAAAAGAGTTTGCTTTGTTTTCCTTACCACTCACTCTCTTCTTTAATCAGCTTAATGATTAGACTGATTGGCAGATTTAATTAGTAACAAAAACATAAAATCACACATATACACAAAAAACAACAACCTCTCCCCCCCCAAAAAAAAAACCAGCAAAAGATACCCAAATGAGCAAAAACTCTGTTTTTTACTTTGCATATATCCAATATTACTGAAGACAGATTTTAGCCAAATATATGTTTACCTTCAGTGGACTAATTTGGCTAAAAGCTTGTCCACAAGAAAACTGCATCATACAAAAAGCTTGGGTCCTGACATGTGTTTTGACAGCTACATATAAAGGAGTGGTTCAGGGATGTGGAAATTATGAACAGAGAATCCTCTTAACTTCGTGACAACCTGAAAAAATTGTATGCTGAGAAGAGTTTTGAAGTCATTGAAGTTGCCACTAAAACCCTCTGCAAATATGCTTCTTAAAAGTTACACTGAACCGTTGCAGTTATGTTGCCTGTTAGAACTGAAAATTACTATGATGGCTGAAACTATAAAAGGAAAATATGTAAGATCTGAATCTGTATTTTTTCAAAGAAAAAATAACCTGATATGTCACTCACAAAGGCAGCTGGACCTTTTTTGTCAGCAGTCTCCTCCAGTGGTCTAATAATTTCATGGCTTTCACTAGACAAAGCTTTGCCAACATTGGGAACACTAAACAATTTTTTGATGTGGAAAAAAGAAAAAAGGCAGTCTCTTTCTTGTCTGCAGTCTGTGGCAGTCTATGTGTTGTCTGGCAAGGAAGCTATAATTAATTTTCAACTTCTACCTTCTTTTCTGAAATGGTCATTTGTGACATTTATTTATAAATATGATGGTTGAGTCAGAAACTCAAAATTGTGAAACCTCGATATATGATGACATTCTCTGTATTCATTAATTTATGTCTAGGATGTTAAAACACTTTGCAAGCTATAAACAAAACAGAGTATTTTTCCTTCACAGATGGCCTGCAGCACAGTCCAGGTGTAGAACCTGAATAATGGATAGTAACACTATTCAGCAATGAATGTACGAAAATGAAAAATAGTATTTCCATGTTGCTTAACGAAAGGAATTTGAACCAGAGCAACAGAAACCCCACCCTTAATGTATATGAAATGCAAGGAAAAAATTTAGTGATTTCCTAATTATTTTAATAGAGTCCCACTAAATTAATTTCTTAATTTAATGATTTTCTAAATATTTTAGATTTATCTTGTCTTTGTCTTGCTTGCTCATGGGCCAGTTTATTTTAGGGTCATAACTCTGCAGATTGTTTGTTTGACCTGCTAAGGAAGCAGCAGCACAAAAGGATAACTGGATAGACCCAGGATCTACCTGGTCTGATAGTGAGTGTTAGCTGATGTTTGATAGGGGGTAAAAGGATAAGGAAAAGATTTAGTTATGACAGTTTCTGATAAGCAGTATTTTAGGGGTTTCTTGACCTGGAATAGTGTTTTTAGTAGTGTTAGATAAATGTACATGCTTGTTTTGTTTGTTTTGTCAATTCATGCTCTTTCACAACCCATAATGCCCTGTCTTGGTAAGTTCTGCCATTAAAACCTGGTATACACAAAATTACGTTATTTTTCCCAGTTTTTAATGTGCTTGCTGATGATGTCTTGGGGCATTCCTTGTTCTGGTATTATAAATGCATTAGATAAGTATTCTTTTATTATCTTTTTTTTCTGTTCTCAGCCTCTCCCACTTCCCAGAATGCCCATGTTTTCACACTGGTCAGAAATGGACCATTATCTTAGTCGGCTTCTGAAATGTTTTCTTTGCTGAGATTCTACAAAAAACGAAAATGCAGATATGCACAGAGAGATTACAATAAATCAAGAAGCAGCTAAAACAATACATATCCTTCTCCGTGGGCATTACCCATTATGCCCTCTGGTCATTAGCACAGGAGAGCTGACTGTGCATGAATTCATACAGAGGAATTAATGGGCCACATCTGAAAAGATAATAGCTGAGCTATTAAAGAAAAAAAGAACCTAAAGAAAGAACAGGGAATGCTGAGGAAACATTAGATGAGAAAATACTGCACCAGGCACTGTGTCTGTGAAAATATATTCATATACAGTGTTACAATGTGGTTGGTTCCATCTCTTCTGGTTGCTTTAGTTTCATATTTTCAGAGCAATTGTGTGTAAAAAACACATCAGAATCAAACCACCATGTCTGTCCATGCCACCACCACAGCAGAGGGTGCCCCTCAGCAGCCTAGAGCAACATTTCATGAGTGAGGTCTCAGAGACCTCATTGCAGCTTCCCAGTACTTTAAGGGGTCTTTGCAAAAAAGAGGGAGGGAGACTTTTTGCACTGGTGGATAGTGATAGACAGCTTTAAAACTGGGGAGAGAATTGATTACATATCAGGAGGAAATTTTTTAATCAGAGGATGGTGAGTCACTGGAACTGTTTCCCAGAGAAGCTGTGGATGCTCCATCCCTGGAAGAGTTCAAGGCCAGGCTGGATGGGGCTCGGAGCAGCCTGGGATAGTGAAAAGTGTCCCTGACCATGGCAGAGGAGTTAGAACAAGAAGATCTCTAAGATTCCTTCCAGCCCAAACCATTCTATGATTCCATGGTGGGTTCTGCCAGGATTTAGGTAAAAGTGAAATTTAGGGTGGTCACTTATTCAAACAAACAAACAAACAAACAAACAAAAAACCACCCCAACCTTTCACAAAAACAAATCAAAAGACAAAAAATCAAAACAAAGAAACAAAATAACATTGATACCCTCCCCCAACCCCAACCAAACAGGACTCTGTTTGGTTGAATTATATTGAATATTCCAATGCTCGATTGAACATATTTTCTCTTTTCAACAAATGTGAATAAGGCAGCCAATATTTTGGGGGGGTTTTTTTGGGGTTTTGGGTTTTTTTTAATATAGAGGAAAAGATTTCAAGGTAGATAAACAAGCAGGCAGCCTCTTTATAGAACTAACTAATTAGACCATTTTCAATCATCTAGGCCAGTCTAGTACTTTGTCTTTCCTGCGGCAGTTTTCATGCACTATTTTAAATGTTAAAGTCTTCCTGGTCCCAAGAGCCGAACTACAGCTGAACTGACCTTTGTGCCTGTGGTGCTTTCTTCCATTGTCTCCCCATAGCTGAGGTTTTGTACCAGTACCTTTCTCTAGCTGCTCCCCTCTCTAATAGGTGCTTTAGTGCCTGCTTAAGGGCTCTGTACAGAATTTTTACATAGGATTGGAAAATCAGCACAGATGATGTATAGCTTCTACTTTTGTCCCAGCTCTCAAGGGACACCTTGATAAAAGATCAAATTTCCCCCCTAGCTCATACTGCATGAAATATCATATAAAAACTTATTTTCCTTCTTTCTATTTTCTAATAAAAATAGAAAAAAACTTTCCACTTTCTTTCTCTTCTTTTTTTCTTTCTTTTTTCTCTAATTTTCGCCCTCTGCATTGCAAACAAGTGTTTAAGTTTATGGTAACTGTTCACTTCCTCCTAGAGGTGTTCAGCATTGGGTTGGATTTCCATACTTAATTATAATTGCAAGTCTCCTCTGCTTTATAAATCCTTTATTAAAAAGGAAATAATTGGCGAAAGGAATAGTGTAACAAATAAAAAACTGCGCTTAGACGTGCCCATTAGTTGTTTCTATTTATCTATGCTTTCCTCCACCGGAGGTTTCCTTCCGCAGATCATTCCCTCTTTGATGGACTCCCTTCCCAAGTCACTCTTGAAGTGAAGAGAGAGGGTTTATTTGGACAAGACAGACAGCAGCACAACACCTTGAATGTGGTGAGTTAGATAAAGTCTGATTTTCTCTTTCACCTATTTTATGCACTACAAATTTTAAGCAGAACTAAAATATTCGCCCAAGATACAGAGATGGCAAGCAGCTGCCAGGAAGCACAGAGGCAGCGAAGGGAGTGCTGTGAGAATCTGAGCACAGCAGGCGTGAGTAATGTGCTAAAATTGTGGTGTTCACATGCAAAACAAGACAGCTTTCCTTTAAAACCATTTGTAAGGGAAGAAAATTATTTCCATACTGAAAGAGTGGACAAATACTCTTGGTGTCTCAGACAGTCTTGTGTGGTCAGAGACAAACTCTTCCAGCTCAGAGGGTCCCAAAACTGGCCCCCAGGGTGGGATAAATCAGCTTCCAGAAGAACTGACTTTTACCTTTTTTATCAGGGGTTTGAGGTTTTGGCTATATGCTCACCCCTTTGACTTTTGAACTTGCAGTCCCATGTCCAGTGTCCAGCAACCATCCAGCACCGTGTAAATACCTTGGGGTGCAGGAGGCTCATGGAGGGGAACTGTTGGGAGGCTTTGGCTTTTCTGGACAAGGCAGAGGGAGGGTACCTTGAAACATCTCAAATGACTACAGACACCTGAGTGTGAGAGCATTATTCAGTGACTTAACAATATGGAAGACAAATTCCACCCTAACTGCAGCATTTCAGACGAACTAAAATGCAGGCATCTAATAATGTTAATGTTTTATAAGACAACGATAGGGATCCAGTATACAGCTGAGATGCAGTATTATAATAATGGATTTATTTTTTTTATATAAGTACAATTTTATTTCAGATTTATTTGCATTTTAATTTATTCATATGCAAGCAATTGAGTAGATTTTACTTACATCCTTAATTAGATACACTTTACATTTTGAGGAGTGGAGGACTACTTAACAGTGTGTGGACAATTTGACCTGGGTATAAACTGCCTGATTTCGCACTATGAAAATAGTAGCTTAATTGTCTGTGGGTGACCTTTGTCTGATTCAGTAAAATAGCATTTAGACAGAAAAGCTATGCATTCAAATTCTTTCCTGAAAAGAGAATAAACCAGGCTTATTCATTTCCTTGGTTCCTGGGCTGTTAAAGTGGCCTTTAAGTCCTAGTTATTGGTGTTTATTTTTTCAATATGTATTTGTATTTTGCAAATAATTTACAGAAATATATATAGCTTTATGGCCATCATGGAAACCACCTCATGTGAAAAATGGGGAAAAAATTCCTGTAAGCCTGATACAAAGGAAAGAATTAATGAATTCCAGCAGAAGAAAGAAAACACTAATAACTCTGCAAGACTTCAGGCTGTTTTTTAACCTAAAATGGAGGAATGAGGCTGGAGAAGGGACTTAAGATTGCAAAGCTTTCTAGCTTCTTTCTTTTTGCTGGTTATAGAAATAGAAAATACTTTTAAGGAATCTCTCTGACTTGCTTCACTGAACTCACTGAACTTCTCATTAGCGTTTTCTAAATGACACAGACCATGACAATTTATAATAGCAAGTGAAGATTTAGAATAAATGTCCCCTGTTCTTCATCTTTCCAAATGTGTCCTGCTGTGCTGTGGAGTTTGCTCTGTTCCAGCTTCATGGAACATAAGCAACGAACTGTCTCTATTCATTTACCTTTTATCTCAAAGTTACAGCAAGTGACAGAATCTTGTTATGTGACCTACAGGAAAATAGTTGGGGCTAGATTTTCAAGTGCTCAGCACCCTATGTTCCACTACAGTCTTTTACACCCTTTCAAAAAAAGCAAAAGCGTGTGATCTGTGAATAACTCACTGATGTGTGTATGATGGAAAGTTGTCTTTTTAGAAAAAAAGATAAGAAAATGACATGAAAATAAATATGGGGATTTCTGAAAAGTTTGAGCTGGAGGGAAAGATTTGCAACAAAAATGTAGCTCTTTTTGGCGTTGTACACATTCCCCATGGACTCATTAGTGTCAGCTGAAGAGATCACTGGATAGGTTATATTTCCCGCAGCCCCAATTTTTCGCTTGTTTGTGTTTTGGAGGATGGAAAGTTGTATCACAGGAGTTTATGGACCTTGATACATACTGGCAGATAATACTTCACCTAAGGTCATGGCTTATCAAAAGTGAAGGTGAAAGGAATGAATTATTTTCTCCAGGAGCTTCTATGACTTCCTTTTGAAGAAAAATCACTCCTTTACTTCACAGTTTTGTGGGGAAAATAGAAATAATTTAAATATATAGTGATTTCAAATAGAAATACTCCTGATATATTATGAAATACTATGTTGTCAAATGCTGGTGTAAACCACAACCATAGGTTCTGCATTCCTACAGAAAACGTGGAACTATTTAGGCAATTCTTAAGGGCAGAAATTCCTCCCCAGCCCCTGTTGCTTGTTGTTCTTCCCACCTGCCTGTGCACAAATTCCAGTCCTTTGCCTTATACTCAGATTGTGTGCTGAGTTTGCAGGAACCACCGAGCTTACAGGGCACCTAGAACTGCAGAGGACTCCTCTGTGGCTGAGGTCACTATGGACTACACTAATTAGAAAGGCACAAAATAATTTAGGAAGCTGTGAGATGTGTACAGCCAAACATATGTCTCCCAATGGCATACTACAGGAATTAATTTATTTATTCTTTTCAGTGTGTTCAGAAGTGCTCTGATAAGAGGTGCTACATAAGACCAAAGAATTAGCCATTTATTGTTTATCAGTCATGTTACCTCGGTTTATTATACGTGGAGGGAAAACGCATCATGAAAGTCTGATTCTCTAAGCTTAGCATTGCTCAGTTTACACTTTGGGCAGTTTTTGCAGATTCCCTGGATTTTTTTGTAGGCACAAAGAAATTGTCACCTAGAAACAGATCAATGGACTGGCAGGGACAAGTAGCTGTCTCTATGTTTTCAGTGCAGCTGCTTCAGAAGAGACAAAATTATTCCAGTGAATCTGATTGTGTGGTGTAAGATGTTACAGGACAATTTTGTCTAACTACAGCAGGTCATGCTATACTTTTAAAAATAGATTGCATAGCTCTTATAGTTGTACTCTTGTAGTTGTAACACCACTGTTATTTGTGTTTATGGCATGATCCAGCTCTATTCTTAAATCTACAAAGCTGCCCAGTGGTATTGACACACCACCTTCCTGTAGCAATGAATTACAGTGGTGAGTTATCCAGTTTTCAGCTGAACATATTATTCTTTGAGCAATTTTTTTAAAAAGTATGCCTTTGAATTGAGTTGCTTCCTCTCCCTGAATTTGTTTGGTTTACTTTCAGGGAAAAGGACAAAAGGAAAATATCAGTGTGCCTTCTATGCACATTCTTCTGTAGGATCTTCCTGACTAGAAGATCTCTAAGTTTCTCCCACACATCCCTGATAATATTCAGAAACACAGCAGCATGGAGTTCCTTTTGATCCTGAGCACAACTTTCTAATGGCCATGAACTATTGCACTATAGAACAGTTGATGGAGACAGACTCACCAGAGGAATGGATTTGCAATGCCAAATTATTTTATCTCAGCCAGATATGACGTTGGGTCTCCTGAGCTGCAGCTTGAATGCATTATCTTGGTCTTAAGAGAAGCCAATGTTTTACATCCCCATGGAATATTCTTCACAGCCATCGTTTTAATGTACTCTGAATTTTCTCATGGCACTCCTTGCTGTTGACTTTGCAAAAGCCTGTACCTAGATGCTTTTTGGCAAGCCCATTAAATTTGTCCTTTAAGTGACTTCCTATGTATTTCCTGGTTAGCACCCTCTCTGTCCCCGAGAGCCTGGCACATGCTCAGCCTCGTGCTCCTCCCTAGCCCCTGCCACTGCATCTTCTTTCTCCCCACACTCCCTTACATGTGACAGACAGGCCACTGCTGCAGTTCGTCTGCCTGGAGATGTATTGCTTGAGTGTGTCATCAAGCAAAGTCACTTGAACAGCATAACACAGCAATACATTATCAGAGGAATGTTATTTTCATGATGTATTGCTGGGGTTCATCAGAGAAATGCAAAATAGCAGAAAGTCTGTACATATGGTGATCCTTATGAATGTAAACCAACAAGGCCATGTCTTCAGCCAACTGAAATCTGGGAGCCTCAGCAGCTTTTTTTCAAAATTGATAAAGGGTTATTTTATGGATTTCTCTATCCGCACATATAGACACAATCCCTTTTGTTCTGTCTCCCTGTCCAGTCCCATTTGCGTGTTATACTTTTTGTTAAAATTATTCCCGAATCAAGGTCCTGCCTACTGAAACTCAGTCTTACATTTGTGGGATTGTACTAATTTCTTTAGCAAGGCACCATGAAGACTCAAAGAAGCCAAGGGATTAAACCCCTCTGATAATTGCACAGCTCAGCACTACAGATCTCTGCCTAATGGAGACCGTGATAACCAAGAGGGACATTAGTCTTTACACTCTGAAAAGGATGGAATTATGTGGATGCAAGATCAGCTTAAGATTGTCCACTCTTTCTCGCATATAAAGCCTAGCTTGTTGCTTCCAAAGGAACCATTGGGACCGTGTCTCTCTGAGGCAAGACTTCACTTGTCCATCGTTCTCCCTCTGTGATATCCTCATGGACATTTTTCCTCACCCTTCTCTCTGTCCTGCCTAGTCCCATGACAGACAGAGCACCATCCTCACCCTCAGCGTGGCTATACCCCACTGAACCTCCTCTTCTGAAATAGCGAAGGTGACTCTGTGCAACTGCCCAGAACATCAGAGATCAGTCCCTCCAGGCATCATCTCTGTGTTCGCATGGCTACAGGAAGAAAGAGTAGAGTGATCCTTGTAACTGCAATTTAAGTCTTTGGACTTACCCCAGTGTCATTTATGTTTGAAGAAAAAGAAGAACAAAATAAATGAGAACAGCTCATTTTCAGGGTTGACTCTTAACACACAGTGTTCTTCAAAATTTTTTATTCCCAGCGAAGGAGTCTGGAGCTTGGCTGTGGAACAAGTTCCACTGCTACAAAAAAGGTCTCTATTTTCTATAGGTAGTTTTGGCACCCAGACTGCCACAGTGAGACCCTTGCTTAGCACAAAATAACACTTCATATGAAATAGGAGGCATGAATCACTGCTATATAAGAATAGCTTCCTCACCAAAAGCTCCACAGTAAGTAGGTTTTCTTGAAGTCAGATTGTAAAGCACGAGGAAAAGGCACTCTGACTCACAGAGTGGAACCACAATCGGCCTTATTTTTCTAGTAATATTTGAAAGACATTATCTGATTATTCCTTACTGCTCTCCTGCAATTTATCAGAAATAACCTTGTTATCACTTTGTCGTTACAATGCCTGTTTTGAGTTACCCTTACATGGTGTAAATCCAGCGTATGACCACTGAAGTCAGTGCAAGTACAAGGAAGCAAAATGAAAGGGAGGTAAGAACTAGACCTTCTATTTGTTCACTCCACATAATTTTAGAAAGATTCCCATGATTCAAAATATTCTGTCTCATTATGCATAGATATCTTTTCAAAGCTTATTACAGGGTAACTGTTGAATCTGTTTTAACCAGCTTCCATAGCATCAGGAGGTACACTTTGATGTACTTCTTTGATGTTCAAAAAGAAGAGCTTTACCATTTTATGAGACATCATGATTGGGCTTCAACAAGCTTTGTATTCATGCAAAATCCCTCATCTGATATCCTTGCAGTTTTGCACATGGGAAAAAAAAGGTTACATTTATAGTGCATACACAAACAGGTGTGAAGGTTAATTGCAGACATACAAATAAAATACAAAACAGTCTGATATTTTCAGTGTTCTGTCTCTCTCTCCCCATTTGTGAAAATCTCAGAACCTCTTCTTCCAATGCCTGCTAAATCAGCTCCTGTGCTGATGTAATTTGGTCTTACTCTATTGACTTCAATGGGACTACACCAATATTCACTGGCAGAGAGTCCTCCATCATGTCTAGGCCTATAATTAATTCCAACTATTGCTTTTTCAGTCTCATATATTACTTTTTCAGAGCTTAAGGTCAATAGAACGCCCTCTTTTTAATACATTGCACACAATAATAAATAAGCCAATGAGGTAATAGTACTACGAGAACACTGAGCAGAGATTATAATAAACTAGTGGATTATGAAGATGTTTTAATCCATCATTTCAGATGCTAGCAAAACAACAAGTTCAAAAGATGAGTATATTTTATGCAGTTTAAGTATTCTGTGATCATGAATCACCAAGTTTAAATATTACAGCTCAAAATGTTTTTTAGCCTGTTCCCAAGAAATATTCATCATGTTTTAGCTGCACTTTTTCATTTCTTATGGAACGGATTAGTCCTTAAAAAAGATTTCTCCATTCTAATTATGGGTATCCATCTAAAAGCAAATAGCATCAGAAAAATGCTGGTGATCTGTTAACAACTTCCTCTTAGAAGGTTAAATTTGTTTAAAGATAGATCTGTTTATCTAGTTTATACTCTCCTTTAAACTGGCAGAGAAAAACTGATTTGGAACAAATTGTGGCTGATAAGGTTTTGAGCAGCATCACCACGAACATTTCCCTGAGAGAGATTATCATGCTAAGACACCAGGCTGAGTGTGGGTGGGTGGGATTCTGTATCTTCAGAACCAGAGACTCTGGCTGGACCACTCCCCTCTCACCCTTGGCAACCTCGGGATTTCATTGTCAGAGGAAGTTCAGCGGTCTTGCTGCAACAGAATTCCCCTTAAAAAAAAGAAGAACAAATGTGTGGGAGGATGTCTCCAGCTTGGTTGTCCAACAAGCACAAACATTTTCTCCCTCGAAGCTCAATTGTTCTGGTGAGGACTTCAGAGCTCCTCAGAAACACTGGGCAGGAGTAAACAGAGACATTAGTCAGACTTTGAATTTGCTTTTTCTCCCCAAAATGCCATTAGTGACCATCATAATTCAAACAAGTAAATCTGTATTTTTGATTTATTTATACTTAACGTGATATTGCATTACTTGTCAAGAGGGCAACATAATACTTCATCGTAAATGGATCGGCAAGAAAAATGTTTTTACAATGTCATGAATTGTTGATGGCTTCCTCTGTCAAAGCTGACATCTGGAAGTTTAATACAGCAGTATGTTGCCAACAGCATTTGCACTCCATAATGACCTTTTTCCAATTTGAAAAGCAGTAGGCCATATTAAGATTAGCTTCATCTGGTGCCCAAGGGAAAAAAATCCTAATTTGAAGAAAAAAGCAATGAATTTAAGGTATCTGTTGTTGCCTGTGCAAAGAGTCTGTTTTATTTTCTTTTAAAATGTGTGCATGATGTTGCTTTAGTTGGCAGCTGTGGCAACAAGATGGAGGAAGACACTTGGCCAAACTTACACTGATGATGTAAATATATCTTTATGCAAAAGCACATACAATACAATAAAATATACAATACTGCACTGGAGTGGGTGAGTTTCGTGTACTCTGTGAATGAACTTGTGCAATTCCTCAGGTAAGCAAAATCTGGTAGCTCCTGCCTATATGAGGAGATACAGCATAAAGAGAATCAAAGCAGAAGAAGCGGATTTTATTGGCTTTTACTGAGGAAAATCGGTTTCTAAAAGCAATATATTTAACTGGCTGGCAGCATCCAGCCAGCCAGCCAGCCCTCGGCTGTAGGTATTCACCTGATTAAACATACCTACAGCTGAGATATCTGTACTTGAGTAGCTCCTGGTTTCCTTTACAATCAAACAAGATCAAGTCAGCTTGTTTACTGAGTTCAATTCTCTTCAACTTAAGGAACACCAGAAAATTTCTCCACATGACAAGGGACAGTTGTTACCCAAATTTCTACACATTTACCAGCTATAGAGACTTGTATTGGTTTAATAGTAGCTGGTCACAATGTCAGATTATTTGTTCTTGCAGTTGTTGTGCTTGTTTTCAGAATTCAGAAGAAAATTAACTCTCTCCCAGCTGAAACCAGGAAAAGAAGTGCTCAAAGAAGAAGCTGTGGAGTTTTCACGCAGTTCAGTGTAGAATTGAACTCCCATCTCTCTGAAGCCTAATTCAGAACCTGTCAACAAGGCTGCCTCACCAGACCACTCAGGGGAGGGAAGATTCATCTGCTTGCTGAAGGGTTGGACACTGAACATAGCAGGATGAAATATCCTGGCTGAGCAAATGGACATTCTGGGGCTTTCAATTGCTTCTAAATACTTTTGTGTATCCACTTGAACTTAACTTTTAAGAAAATGAGGCAAAATAAATGTTTTATCTTTGTGACATTTTTCTCTTCTTCTGAAAGTATGTTCAAAAAAGGAAAAAATATTTCTGACAGCAGCTATACATTCATCCTAGTTTGTCTTAAAAGATCACTTCTTCCCTGAACCAGGAGAATTAAATGCATAAGCCCTTTCATAGCAAGATATGTTGGAGATTAAAGAAATAACTATCTTTCATAATTCACGTATAGCAGGAGTGAAAAATAATCTGTTATTATCTAGAGCAAAGAAAGTAATTTTTATCCAGACATGAATACTTAATCATTAGACCAAGTGATGTTGCCCATATTAATACAGACAAAATAAATCAGCCTTCAAGTCTACTGCAGCCCTTAAAATAAAAGGAAGATAAATCATCTGTTTGCCATCATAAAAAAGATCTTTTACAGAATGAGCGTGCAGTGACTATCCCCCAAAATTAGTAAGGAGGATTAGTTTGATTATGATAGGACAAATGAATTATACAAGTTTTGCTGATAACTGCTAGTCTGCCAGAGCAACATGATAGAAGGTCATTTTCTTGGGTTTGGGGGCATAGATGGGCTTGACTTTATTTTGTGTCTTTTATTCTTTTCAAAACAAAATGTCCTGGAGTGATGTGACAAAACATTATTTTCTGAGGTCTCCAAGTCCTGTTCAGTGCTATGGTTCATGTGGTAGCTCATCAGCATCAATCAAAGTAAAGGGCTTCCAGTAGTCTTAAAGTCAAAAGCAGATAAAAGATACCTTATTCTGGCACTCAGTGGTAAACGTATAGGTCACCTCCTTCACCAGCAGACAGCCTGGGTGATGGGATGGATTCAGCAGCCATGCATGAGATGAATATGAATGTGTTTGTTGGCGGGGTTTTTTTTACCAAAAGTTTATGTTCATATTATTCCACCTTACTAGATGGAGGGGATCAGGAATTTACTGGAAAGGGGATTTCATGGAATTGTTTTGCTTTGCTCCTGCTGCGAGTCATGCATCAGGAATATTAATGTCTTGGAAACGCTGCTCTTTAAATGCTTGTGGAACCAAAAGAAATCATACCTTGGTACCTACTGCTCATGAACCCAAATAGTCAAAGAAGTTAATATATATTCTTGGTGTATTTGTTCTCAAATTGAGACTTTGGGCTGAGGACAGATTGCAAGCTTCCCAAATATGTCTTCCAGATACAGACTGAGTCTCCGTGGCTGCTTTAATCATGTTTATATATAGAGTGACCTCTGTGTTCTTTGCCAGGCATAGTCCAATCAGACTGAAGAGTATAACACAAACCATCAGTGAATCTCTAATTCTTCATTTCAATCACATCTGACACATAATTTTCAGCAAACGGATCCAGCTATACCAGTGGAGGGTTTGTCTCCAGATCATGGTAATACACAGGCATGAACACACCCAGACATTTGTGTGAAGCTTAAATGCATTGCATGTTCTGACCAACCTTTTCTAGGAAAAATAAATCTATAAATAAATAAATAAATCTAACTTCATAGAAGGAGATTGAGAGATCTGTAGACAGGGAAGAGAGCTACCACATTTATACTGAAGGCTGTAGTGTTAACTTGTACAAAAATAACAGCCTCAGTGCAGACCTTGTTCAGTTATTTTAGTATGCCTTGATCATGATGAAGAGAGATGAAAGTTCATGAGAATGGGAAATATTTAATTCATGTCCACTCACCACTCTGCTGAGGGCCAAAGATAAGATACTGCTAAATTTGTACCTGCCTTTGTAGAACCATTTTTATCTGTGTTCGTAAAGTACCTGCAACAGAGGTTCCTTGTCTGTGCTCTTAATAAACAAGAGTCTGACAGGACAAGGCAATGCTGGGAAAACAGAGGCAGCCCAGTGAGGAAGGTTTCAGGTTGGAAAGGAGGAAATATTTCTCTTGACTACGTGCCATGGATGGAAAGTTAATAGATTAATAAAGCAAGATAAGAGTCAAGATGAATTCTAAAAAATATTCTTACTTGTTGTAAAATACTTTTAGTCAAAATGTGAGAGAAAATTGCCAAAATATCAGAAAAATTGTAATGATTTTAATCAGGTAAACACTGCCAAGTGGATAAGAGCCAATGTGCAGACATGCTTGTGTATGTACATGAAATCAATTGTACCATATTATCTATTTTTTGCATACAGTATATAAAATTAATGCTTCTTCAGTATTTTGAAAATGCTCAACAAAATAATGCGTTCACTGAGCACAATGGAGCAGAGTTTTTTGAGGTAATCTGTGAGTTTAAACATATTTGTAGTAGTAAAAATCCAAACACAGCCTACAAGCATGCAAAAATAAGAGTGAGGAACTTAATGCATGAAGGTTATTTTTTCTCACAGTATCTAAACTAAGCTTGCAATGCCTACATATGCTAGCAAAAAAGAGACACCATTAGAAAAGAGAGAAGAAACATTAAAGAAAAACAGGTAGCCAAGGAAAAGTTCACACCACAAATAATTTCACTATTAAGCAAAAAATATTTGGACTTTAAACATTATTTCATTTCATTCAAAGGTTCATCATCATGAGACCAAGGGGGCAGTTTGAAGGCCTTCTGCTGCTGAAAGAGAAATCTGGTACAATTTAACTTCACAGAGTTTGTTCTTAGTTATTTTTAGGAGATTAGTTAGAAACACTCCTATTACAGTCTTTAGGGAATTTTAGCAGAGTGGAACCCAAGATCTGCTTAAAGGAATTCACTAGCTTCAGAAGAGCTCAGCAGAAAACAAGGACTCAGGGGTTAGACCTTTGCCCTATAAGAAAGGAAGAATATTTGGGATCAACTTGCCTCCTTAGCAAAAATGTTTCTGGGACAATTACTCATCAGGAAAGGAAAGGAGAGTGTGACCTCTGCCCATATACTTATTAATGCTTTGTGTTTCCTTAAATTATCCTTCAACTTTATTGAAAAATATTTATATTTATAATATTTATTACAATGTAACATTTATATATAAATACTGTCCTCACAGTCCTTTCCCACCCTTCAACTCCTACATCTCCTCTTCAGGAATACATTTATTTTTGTATCGCTGTAAGCATAAGATTTGACTTCTAGATCTAAAGAGAATATTACTTTCTAGCTTAAACAAAACTATGAGCAATAAATCTTGTTCTGCCTTTGGAAAAAAAAACCCTGTGCAGTTTATTTTTGTCTTACATATTTGTAAGAAAGTTGTGCAATTATAAGAAAATAGGAAAGTGACCAGAAAAGGAACTTGTTTCCACTGGGAGCTACTTAATTTACAAAAACACTGATTTCTTAATTGGGGGGGGGGGGGTCATTTCTTTAATTCTGACCTCTGAATTTACAAAGAAAATATGTGGCAATTTTTGGTTTGTTTTCTTTGGGGGGTTGATTGGGTTTTTTTTGTTTGACTTTGTTGTTGCTGTTTTTTGTTTGGGTTTTGTTTTTTTTTTTTTGAGGGGAGGTGTGATAGCTGCTCTTTTTTTTAATTGTTCTTCTTCCAAAGATTATAATTCAATACACACATTGGAATGGAATGGAAGAGAATAGAATAGAATAGAATAGAATAGAATAGAATAGAATAGAATAGAATAGAATAATAATTACTTCAGTTGGACTTACAGTGAGCATCTAATCCAATTGCCTGACCACTTCAGGACATCATTGTGACCAAGATAAAGCATGTTAAGGGCTTTGTCTAAATGTCTCTTAACACTGATGGGCTCAAGGAATGAAGCACTTCTCTAGGAAGCCTGTTCCAGTTGTTCAGCAGCTTTGAAACCGAGTATTCCAATTACTTCATCTGTATCCTTTAACTTTGTTTAAAACTGAAGAAATTATGAAAAAGCACAACAGAAAAAAGGAAACTGTGACACAAAACCATCCTTGAAGATCCCATGAGAGGCATATGCCACTTGTGTACCACAACAAAACATTCAGTAGATTCTCCCAGATACAGAGGATCACTCTGATTGTCACAATTTGAAAAAGACCCAATAATACACCAAAAATAAGAAACAGTCTCTCCACATTATCTCCTCATCTCTTTGTTTAATAGAAAAGAGTTTCAGTCAATTAAATAGAAGAAAAAGAAGGTTTATTTCCTTGATCGTGTAGAGGAAAAGATGGAAAGGGAAGAGGCAGAGCCCTCTGAGGAAAGCTGCTGTGCCATGAGCCTTCCTGCTGTTGATCCAGGCTGGAAGATGCAGGCTGCTCCAGCCTATACAGCACTTACTAGACTTACATACCAATGTAACCTCAAATGCCCCAAACTCTAAGGGCATTGCAAAGTGTAAGTTAAGTAAAACTGCAGAGTGTGTGTGGGGGGTTGCTTTTGGTTTTATATCAAAGTTTGGGAAGTTCCTGTAACATCTCAAAATGCAGGAGGCAATAAGGTGGAATAAAATCATTCTTCCCACAGTTTCATCCTCTCCTAGCTCAGGAGAGAAATAAAACTGTTGAGCATCTGCCATCAGAGAGAACTCTTCCATTAAATATCCCTGGCAAGCTCAGTGTCCTGGTGGTTATGTCTCTAGGAATATATCCAGAAGAAAAATGGTCTTGTGCATGCATCCTGTGAAACCAAATGTCACAGTGAAACCTTGGATCAGTACATTTTTCAGGTAATGCTGAACTCATTCTTACTAGCTAAGGAAATCTGACTGTCTGCAAGCCTGCAAGGGTCTATGCTGCTGCTCTTTCCAGGGATCATGCTGACATCCCTCCCACAGTTTGCTTAGAAAGCAGATGAAATCTTTGTCACAAAGCACAACACCTGCCACAGCTCCCTATCTAAAAATAAAATCTGATCCTTGTAGCTCATCTTTTTCTTCTCTCTTTTGTTTTATACATCAGGGGGTGACATCAGTAATTCAGACTATTTGACTGTTTTACTGGAGCTTGCCAAAAATATGGTTTCCCGTGCCTTTTCTAAAAAGAAATAACACTCAGGGATTTTGGTGAAATAAACAGGCTGGAGTCTCAGGCACATGGCACTGCACATTGCATAGAGGCAGGGAGAAGAAAGGAAGGGATAAATAGACAGGAAAGGCTTGAATGAATAATAGTGAGATGGATAACTGCTCTTGTACAGATACAGAGAGAGAAATCATGTTAATTACCTGGGAAAAAAAAAGTGAGAGAAAAATAACTATTATTTTTTTCAAAATGGTGAATTCCTGTGTTTTTACTGTACATTTCTCCTCTCTCCAAATGTGTCACACTGGTGTAATAGAAAACAGGAATCCAAAATTAATAGAGCAAGAAGGTATTTTCCTATCTATTCACCATGACAAATTAACAGACTTACAAACAACTAAGAAAAAAAGAAGAGAAAATAAAAGCTTAACTATAGAAAGTCTTCTCCATCTGTACAGTACAGACATCAGATTCTGATTAACTGTGATACAGAACTAATCTTTTCAATTAATGCAAATGAGCTGCACTTTTATGTAGACTGTTACCAGAGGGCATTCAATGATATTTTTATTCACTACATTTGACCTTAAAAATGTTTTGTAGTCATCAAGGATACAATTTTTCACACAGTGGGGATGTAGGAACAGCTAATTAAGTGGTGTTTAATGACATTTGTTCCTTAAAGGAGGGCTGATTAAATGTAGCATGTAATTTTTTACCAAATCAAGCAATTCAGCCAATTTCCACATGTGCTTAATAAGCTAGGCCTTAATAATTACACATCTTGTATAGATGCACCAGTCACAAAGGTTTGTGGGCTGCTAAATGGGATGTTACTTATTTGCAAGCCTTAGCTGGTTAGAATGCAGAATTCTGATTTCTTATTCCAATTGGATTAGTTTTTGAGAATAAAGGAAATTTTGTTAGTTTTAGCAAGTGGATTCACTGCTAAATCCAGTGGATACTCTGGATTCACTTGTGAGCAGTTACTGCAAAGAATCAGAGAAAGAATTTCTTTAAAACACAGTTTTCTGAGACCTTACTTTGTCAATTTAAAACCATCCATTGTAGGCGAAAACACAGCTTGCCTTGGCTTCGAGCCCTGAGCAGCATGGCACCCTGGGTTTGAAAATCAGCCTGTCTGTGTATCAGCACAGCATATATTGTCTGAGAGAAGCTCCAGAAGATATCTGGGTGATTGAGCAGGTGAGTGAGCTCTTTTACTAGGAAAGCTGGGAGAGATGGAGCCGGTAGCGTTTTTTCCCACTGAAAGTCAAGTACATTGTTTCCACCATATTTAGGACAGCTGAAAAATTGCATTTCGTCAGGAACTGCTGACCTCACTTGTTCACTGCATTACACATACTAGGATGTATATTGTTTTGATGTCTTATGGCTGGCTGTGTCTTGGGAGATCAGTGCTACAACCACAGCACTGCCCTCAAATATCCCACCTGTCTCTCCAGAAGGACACTGGGATCCTGCAGGTTTCCTATCCCATCTGCTGTGAAGGTGTCATGCATATTTTACGATTCCCAAACAGCAACAACTCTTCTGTTTGGGCAGCAGAGTTAAACCCAACAAGGCCAAGGCAAGGAGACTTGAGTCCTCTAGCACAGGCGCAGCCCCAGCTCAAGAACTCTGTGCAGTTTTGGGCACCTCAGCACAAGAAGGACATGAAACTGTAAGAGTCTGTCCAGAGGAGGGCAACCAACATGGTGAAAGGCCTCAAGGGGAAGAATTCTGAGTGGATGAGGTCACTTGGTTCGTTCAGGAGAAGAGAAGAGAAGAGAAGAGAAGAGAAGAGAAGAGAAGAGAAGAGAAGAGAAGAGAAGAGAAGAGAAGAGAAGAGAAGAGAAGAGAAGAGAAGAGAAGAGAAGAGAAGAGAAGAGAAGAGAGAAAAAACGAGACTGAGGGGTGCCCTCGCAACAGTCTGCACCTCCCTGAAGGGAAGCAGTGAAACAAGGGGTGCTGATCTCTCTCTGGTAACCAGAGATAAGATATGAGGAAATGGAATGAAGCTGCATCCGGAGAATTTCAGACTGGGCATTGGGAAAGGTTCTCCATGGAGACAATGGTCAGTCACTGGGTCCCCAGGGAACGGGTCATGGCAACAAGCCTGTCAGAGTTGAAGGAGTGTCTGGACAATATTTTTGGTGATATGGTTTTGTTTTAGGTAGCCCTGTATAGAGCAGGGAGCTGTACTCAATGACCTCTGTGGATCCCTCCAACTCAAGATATGATTGTATAATTCTGTGATATTCCCCTCTAGACTGTAGTGACTAAAGTTCAATTGGTGCAGGTGAAACAACTAAATATGAAATTTTACCGCCTGGAAACCTTATTCACAGTCAAAAAGTACTTCACTGATTCAGAAGAGTTACAGATATACACCCTTTGAAGAGAAGCAATAGAAAACATTCCTCTCCAACAAAATAGTCAGGATTCAAAGAGGTATGACTCAATTGTATGGCAGTGAGTCTCCAATTTTTCAAATGATCTGAAATCCTCCTACAGCATGATAGTTACAGGTCAGGGATAATGATACATAAATAAAATACTTAACATGTTCATAATCAAAATGTTACTGCTTTACAAAAACGTTAATTTTACTGTTATAATTACAAGCACTCTAATTACACTCTAACAGTCAGCAGGGGTTATCTCCCAGTTTCATCCACCAGCCGGCGGTGGCACTTCTGCCAACTGCAGAAACGTATATGTATGTGTGTTTGGAAAAATAATGATGGTTTACACCTACTTTTAATACTCTTTCTAAATTGTTATGGGCCTCCAGTGGCATGAGGAGGTCCAGTGGCACAGATTCAGAAGAATCATAACAGGAACCTGGCTGTGCTACATGCACGGCCTTAGCTCTCATGTTGGTTCTCTTGTAGTGATGGTAAGTGCACATTAACCATTATAATCTTGTAAAAATAAACTGTTAAGGTCTAAACAGTATTTATCAGAGATTTATTTACATGATGATCATTTGGGATGATATAGCATCCCTGGCCTTCCCTGATCACTGGAAAGGATTTTCTGTGTTAGTGTTCCATGTGTTTGGTGAGGGCCAATAGCCACAATAAAACAAAATTCCTACTTTTCCGTAGAAGTTCTGGTGCTGTATTATCAGACCCTGATGCCTCGCCATACTTTAAAATATGCACTACAGTCCAAATAAGCATTGTGAAATGACAAAGAAGTATTGCTTATTAGAAGTTTCAGTCTCTATAAAAAAATTTTAAAAAAATAGTTAAAGCAAACAATTAACGAGCATGCTTTAAGATCTCTAATGAGAGATATCAAATAACAATCATTAATTCCAGGTAATATTCGCATTTCAAATCTTTTCAGGACAATGAAACTCACCTTCACCACAGATTCTCAGTAGCCAATTAAAGATGATATAAATTGACTCTACTGTCAGTATTTTTCTGACTTAGCTGCCTAAAGTCATTCCCAGAGGTGTTCTTTTTTTTCACTTTTCTTATTCAATATTCCAAATTTAAATCAATCCAGCACTAAGTTTCTTCCTTCTTCCTCTTGAGAGATTCAGATTTTCAGCCTCATTTTTTTTCCTGAGAGCACCTTCTCACCAATCTTTTTCTGAAATGTCAAGGGCAGAGGACCCAGTATCTGTAAAAATTGTCAGTGACTTGAACTCATTTCTGCTTCATCATCCTGACGTCCCATCCTTAAGGGGAAGGGAGCACCCAAGACTCATAGATGCTTGTGGTCAAAAGGTACAAGAGTCAGAGGGTTTCAAAAAATTCACAAAATTTTATTAACAAATTACACACTTGGCATGGAAATTGTTATTAGTTATATAAGCACACAGCAGTGGGTTTTGGATAGAGGAGGGAACAGGAATGGAACAGGAAGGAAATAAGGAGGGGAGGAAGGAAGGAAGGAAGGAAAGAAGGAAGGAGCAAAGAAGAAAAAAGAAAAGAAAAGAAAAGAAAAGAAAAGAAAAGAAAAGAAAAGAAAAGAAAAGAAAAGAAAAGAAAAGAAAAGAAAAGAAAAGAAAAGAAAAGAAAAGAAAAGAAAAGAAAAGAAAAGAAAGAAGAGAAGAGAAGAGAAGAGAAGAGAAGAGAAGAGAAGAGAAGAGAAGAGAAGAGAAGAGAAGAGAAGAGAAGAGAAGAGAAGAGAAGAGAAGAGAAGGAAAAGAAAAGAAAAGAGAAAAGAAAAGAGAAACAAGACAAAGAGAAGAGAAACAAGACAAAGAGATCACAAGTCCTGGTTCCAGCATCAATCCTGCTGGTGGAATGTCCAGGAGCCTGATGTGCACAGCGGGGCTTGGTGGAGGCACGTTTTTATAGATAGGTTTTCCCCACCCTGAAGATAAGTTTCTCACTTTCTATACAAATTAATTGTGCACAGTCTGTTCTTTCAGACTTTCTGGAAGTGAGTCGGAGGCGCTGGGGACCTTGGGTGGTGTTGTTCCCCCCTACATTCCATGCCCACTTCCTGCACTTGGGCAGGACTGTGTTGTGCTTATCTCCAGGAGCTGCAACAACCATGTTTGTCCTGGAAAAGTGCCCCAACCTCTGCATGGCCCCTTCTCCAAACACATGCTCTTTCCCACAACGTGTTATTACTAACAATCCTTGGTAATTACCAGCAATTCTTGTTTGTTATTACCAACAATCCTTGGTTGGCTCCACAGCCATCCAGCTATTGGTGTTTGAGTCATACACATTAAACCCTTGTCTTCTGGGGGTCTCCAACCATTATAACAAAGTCTTCAGTTTTCTATGCACTGACAGCATTTCACAGTTTGGAAAAAAACAAAAAAAACCAGGCAATTCCATTTTAACAAAAGGTTTGGTGGAACTAGACTCATTTTGACCTGGCTGGCACCAAAGGATAAGGTGCCAATTCATCAGCAGAAGTGGCCAGTCAATAACAGACTCAGCATTTCTGAGAACTCGAGCTACAATGACCATTGACTGCCAACAGCTGATAACAAGGACCTGCTCAACAGACATGCTGAGCCTGGGTCTTCACAACTCTGCCTTACGAGTGACAAAAGAACAAATCAGAAATATCCAAACAGTTGGCAGTTTCAAACTCCAAATATCCCAGTACATTTCTCATTTTATTACTGGTAGCAAACTCACCCACCACACCTCCACCCTTGCCGATAATTGGCTTTGTATTAGAAATAATGGTTTAGGGAATGGTCAAGGAATTTTGGCCACCAAACACTCTTGTATTCCCCATGATGTCTCCTTTTCTCCTTTACACTCTTCATTTTGATAAACTTTTGTAAATGTTTAGGGGTTGGGGGTTTTGGTGTGTTTTTTTTTTCTTTTTTGTTTGGGGTTTTTGTTATTGTTGTAGCTGTTTCATTTGTTGTGGTTTTTTTAATGGAAACTTCCTTATGATTTTGTCCCCTCACAACTTTACAAACTAATATATTTTTGTATTTCTGTGTCTCAGCTGAATACACAGCACAGTGCTAAAATAGGAGTATTTTGCTTGGGCTGACTGTGGGATTTATTTCGTGTATCCATTAAGCATCTACATATTTATATACTTCAAATATCTATCAGAGAAAAAGGAGAAAGAGGGAACAAAAGGGAAGGAAATCTATAATTATAACCAGAGAATAAAGAGATGGGAGAGAGACCTTGATGATCATCTGGTCAATCTCCCTTATAGGAAACTTTACTCTGGACAATGTTTTCCACATGATCTGACCTAAAAATATTTTAAGCATTTTAAACAACAGCTTCTCTATCACATTTCTTCTAAGATTATTCCACAACAGATTTCATGGCTGGGAACTAAGCTCTCATATACAGACTAAATGTGCTCAGAATCATAGAATCATTTAGGTTGGAAAACACCTGTAAAATAATTGAGTCCAGCAGTTAAGCCAGCTCCAGTGCATTCATCACTAAACCATATCTGCAAGGGCCACATACACAGGTCTTTTTAATGGATTTCTATAAACATCTCTCATGAACTCTTCATATGAAGTGATAAAGTATTTCTAATAGTTGAGTTCCTCATGAGGTGTGGTGAAATACTCTGTATTACTAGTCCACTTCTTCTTTACTACCTTGTGAGTTTACTAGTTAAGGGGGGGGCATAGGTTTTAAGTAGTTATTTCCCCCATTTATTGTCTTTGTTTGCTTTACTCAATGCAATCAACATAGCTAAATCAAAGTTACATGCTGTAGAAATTTCATTTGGCACATTTCTTTAAGATTTGTGTTATTTTGATCTGCAGTTAGGGCATGAGTTTAGCATTCTTTAAACCTTATTTGTTGCCCCACACCAAGTTACATGTGTGAAATTCACTTTCACATCACAGTGCAATTTGTAAAATAAGTGGAAATTACTTCTTTTTCAGCCTATTTATGCTGTGAGGTCTCCAGGGAAGATCTGAGAAATAGTCAAGAAAAAATCACATGGTGAGAAATTATCAAAAGTTTAAAATATTTACAATCAGGCTATGATTAATTCTGACACACTATTTTCCTTGGCAAGACTTGCATATTGCTTCTAGTAGAAGACTTACCCATTAATTGAATTCAGACACACAAAAAATGTTTCCTGATACCCTGTCTTTGTTTTGAGTTCCTTGCAGTTGCTTGTGACAATAACGTTTTATTGTCTTACAATACCCATAAACACTATCAAAACATTTTGATAATTCATCAGAAAATTCTAAGTATACCCAGTTGTGCAAATCATATTTCTAAATCGTATTTCTTATGTCTTTGTATAGTGGTCCCCATGTTTAGTGGTCCCCAAGCAACATTAGCACCTGCCTGTAGTGTTTGAAGCCTGGGATCCCAAATTATCATTGTTCAGTCTCAGGTCAGAAGTAACTATTTTCAGTATAAAAATAAACAACCTTATGTGTGAAAACCCAGAGATCATTTTTTAAGGCAAAGTATGTTCCCTAGCCAGAGAAAGTACTTAACTAATTTGCTTCACTTGTACTTAATGATTTCATGAAATAAAATGAAATCCTGAGATTAACTAGGTTTGAGGTTTTTTTTAATAAAAGTAATTTAATTGATTAAACAGAAAGTTATAAATGTAGTAGTACATTAGCTTTGAAATAATAAAAAATATTTGACTACAAATAGGTTAAATTTTAATAAAATCAAGGCACAAACATATTGATTTGTTTTATGATTTAGAATTCGACCCAGTGTAAATGAGTTCAAATTTTCCCAAAAAAAACCCAGTTGACTTGCGTAGTTTGAAACAAACAGATATTTTTTTTTTTTTTTTTTTTTTTTTTTTTTTTTTTTTTTTTTTTTTTTAAAAACACANACTTTAATCAACAAACCACAAATTCAGTTACTTTTGTTGCCTAGTTTCAATGTCAATGCTGGAACTAGTAAAACTCTACAAGGCCAAATATCACCAACATCTTCTACTCATCCATTCGTGAGGAAAATACATTAAGTGGCAGAGGTAATGACCTCATCTCATGTTTATAATATGTGTTCAGTGTGAGTTTGTCTTATACACACAAAGCATTTTGCATTCGGCCAGTGCAGGGAGTAGAACTCATATGCATAGGTAAGTTTGAGCTAGACAATGAACATGTTAGTTAACATGCAATAAAACACAAGATGCACAAGCCTGCTTTAAGAAAGCTTTCTGAGTCCCTTTTGTGACTGCAGCTCAGGTTCCTTCCACACAGAAGGAATGAAGTTCACATTTTTCCCTTCAAATTCACGAGTTTTCAGATTCACTTCTGGTATTTTCTATGAACCTTGCCTAGCAAAGGATATTTTTTTCCATAACAGAAAGTTTTTATAAACTAGAATATTTGCCTTTCTGCTTTCCTTTTCCTCAAACAGCAGACTTTTTCACTGATAAGAAAATTTCCCCACAAGCAGAGAGAAGTGTGACATCCCTGGGACCAGCTGAGTTTTGGAATTGCCTCGGCAGCTTTCTTTCCCAACAGGTGTCCAAGCAGGATAACTTGGCTTCATGGTGCTGTTTCAGCACTAACTTCATTGCCAGTGGCCACAAACATTTTCAGGATAGGAAACAGGTGTTTCAACATGCTTCGCTGGGCAGAATGAAGAACAATTCCCTCCCTGGTGTCAGTGTACATGATATATTCAATGATTGCAACTTTCTGATCGAGAACACGTGCGCTCATGTAGTAGGGAGCAATCCGTCTGGTTTTCTGATCAGGAATGAGTTGCTGAAATAGGAAGTCATTACTTTGGCAGGGAGGAGGGGAGTAGAGTCCGACAACTGGCTGAGCATGTTTTGCTTAACTTTAAAACCAGCTGAATACTGGAAATATGGCTGGAATATATGAGAGCTAGGGGTTTTTTTTCATATAGGGGAAGCATATGTAAGTGGGAAGAAAAGAGAAGTTGAAAGATGAAAAGAGAAGTCTAATTAAAGGGAATTAAAAAAAAAATCTTATAAGAACCAAATTCCTACCCAGAGTCTGTTCCAGAGGGAATGTAGTTGTGCTGACTAACGTCAGATGAGGGTTTAATTATGCGGATAGAATCACAGTCTAGTTTGGGTTGGGAGGGAACATTAAAGGTTATCTAGTCAAACCCCACTGCAATGAGCAGGGACATCTTCTACTTGAACAGGTTTTCAGAGTCCTGTCTAGCTTGACCTTGAATGTTTCCAGGGATGGGGCCCAAATCTGGGCAATCTGTGCCAATGTCTCACCATGGTCACTGTAAAAAATGTCTTCCTTATTACCAGTGTGAGTCCATCCTCTTTTGGTGTAAAACTGCTACACCCTGCTCTATCAAAATATACCCTAATGAAAAGGTTGTGCCCATCTTTTTTACAGCTCCTTTTCAAGTACCAAAAGGCTGCAATGGATTCTGCCTGGAGCCTTCTCTTCTCCAGGCTGAGCAACTCCACCTCACTCAGTCTTCACAGCAGAGGTTCTCCAGCCCTCTGATCGTTCTGTGGACCTGCTCTGGACTCACTCCGGCAGCTCTGTGTTCTTCCTGTGCTGAGGACCCCAGAGCTGGATGCACTGTTCTCATTGGGGTTGCACGAGAGTGGAATAGAAAGGCAGAATCACCTCCCCCGACTTGCTGGCCAAGCCTCCTTTGATGCAGCCCAGGACACATTTGAATTTTTGGGCTGCAAGTGCACACTGACAGTTCATGTCTGGCCTTCCACCCCTCGTACCCACAAGTCCTTCTCAGCAGGGCTGCCCTCAATCCCTTCATTCCCCAGCTGGTATTGGACACTAGATGTTGCCCCAACCCAGGCACAGGATGTTACTCCTGTGCTTGTTGAGCCTCATGAGGTTCACATTGGACACACTTCCCAAGCTTGTGCAGGTCCTGTCCTTCCAGCATGACACAGCCTGGTGTCATCAGAAAACTTCATGAGGGTGAGCTCAGTCCCACTCTCCACATCTTTGATGAAGATGTTAAACAGAACTGGTTAAAACCCCATATTTAGATTCCTGCTATCAATTCAGTAGTCACACTAAAAAGTCTGCATTGCCCTTACTTTACTGGAAATAGCCTATTTTCTCTTTGAAATATAGAAAAATATTTAAGTTACTGTCTTGCAACAGCTGTTGGCAAACACTGCCCTCCCTAAGGGTGATCACAATGCAGAATGTAACACCTGTATTACCTAGAAAAGCTCAAAATTGGCTTCTGATGAAGAGAAGGGGAGCATGATTTTGTGATGAATGGCATTTAACACAATGCCATGGTGGCTATGGGAAAGACACTCAGGAATCAGAACTCGTGTTTGAACCTGAGAAACACAGAAAATAACTTCCCAGGATAGTTACTTTTATTTGCTAGAAGCAGGAGTAACTTAAATGGCATTATGTTCTTTCTTCTAATAGATGGGTAAAAGTGCTCTTTTACTTATTTTTGCTCAAGAATTAAACTAAAAATCAGTACCCCACCAGTGTGAATTTAACCCAGTGGTAACATGTCATAAATCACTGTGATTCTATTGTGCTCTATATCTTTATGCTTCTATGAAATGTACCTTTTTGTTACAGCAAATTTGGCATCTTAGACCTAAAAATTCTTTGTCCCTTCTATTTTTCCATTATTTTCTTTCATACAGATAGATAAAAAGGCAATCATAGAGGAACTATGGAGTGCACCCTGCAAAGGGAGGAAAAATACAAAATAAGGTTGCAATCAGTTACAGCAAATTCACTTTAATATTTTTTTTATTCACTGAATAAGATATTATTAAGAAAATGTGAATATTTTGAGACAAATAATTTAAAAGGACACAAAGCAGGATTTTTTTTGTTTTTCCCTAGTTCAAAAGACCATAGTGATCCTTGAAGGATGTAATCTCAAACTTACAGTCTGGATCAAAGTTGAAAATGTATAAAACTCAGTGCATGAATTCAAGAAAGTGATTTAAAAAAGTTAAAAGTGGGTAAGGGAGATAACATCAAATTTCTTAGCTTAATAGTCTCTTCCTTCATGCAGAAAAAACCCTGAAAAAAAAATACTATGCTTATTTAATACAGAAACATGACTGCTAGGAATTTGAATGCACTTACCAACATATCCTTAACCTGAGTGCATTTGGGAATTGTGAGTTTTTACAGATTCAAGGATGATTGGAAAATTGTCAGACCATTTTTCTTGATATTTTAGTACTACCTCTCAGAAAAAGAAAACTGACTGATGGTAAGTAATTTTGCATGAAGAGAAGACTAGATGACTTATCCCATTGAGGGGTTGTCAGCTTGACATATCCTCAACAACAGTAAAAAATTCTCCAAACCCTACCAAATATGTTGTACAGGCCACACTTATTTCTGTGATTGTTGAGATTGTTTAGACGAGGAAAATCCAACAGCACACCCTGTGAAATTCATTCCCAAACCAAATGCATTTAAGGTCACACACAAAACCCCAACACATTAAAGTTAGTGGAGAAACTTCTATCACTAAATCAAATTCCCACAGTAGAGAATTGCTTGGACAGTTGAAGATTTTAATATGGTACTCAAAAAGCCTGATTCAATGAGTTCATGAGAACTCAGAGTGCTCCTTTGGCAAATCCAAGGTTAATCCACAACTCAGATAAAGCATGCAATTTCTCTTCCCCTCAGTAAAAAGGTGTATTAGATTGGGAAAAGAATCAGGGAAAGCAGCAAGTATGATCAGAGGCGTGGAAGAGCTCTTGCTACAGAGAAACAATAGCAAAACTTTTTATGAGAGGTCGTTTAAAGGAGATGTGACAGGTCTGCAGAGTCATAAGGGGCATGAAGCAAATGGACAGGGAGCCGCTTTCATTCTGTGTTCAGCGCAAGAGCTAAAGGCAATCAAACGAAGTGAGTAAGAACCCAGTTCAAAATGAAAAAAGAAGGATTTAGTTTTTCACATGACAGGTTGTAGATGTGTAACTGCTTGAGAAAGGATCTCAGTGGATGCAAGACAGTCTCACTGGTTTAAAGGAAGATTCGAAAAATAGGGGGTGTATCAATTAGTGATTATTATATAGGCTTAAACAGAGGCACCACAATTGCTCTGTTCGTATTTGCTTCTAAGCTTCTACTTCCAGCTGTGGTTGAAAACAAAATGGAGGACTAAATGGGCACTTTGCTGAACCAGTGCAGCCATGTTTTATGTCTGATTAGAGTTTAGAAGTAACAAGTCTGATCTTTAAAACTGTAATTAATTAAATTTATGCCATTCTCAGAACAAAACAATTAACTCCTTCTTAGTTTTAAAAAATCTCCCAGAAATATCACAAGTTTGCTTTTTCCTTCCCTTTTTCAGCTGAGTAAACTGCCTTTACAAGAAGAGAAATATTTTGTTTTATTGTCCAGGATTTCATTGCAGAATTAGTTTGGTGTGTAGAATCCATTTTGTTACACAGATAATAGGAAAAGACTTCAGATGAAAAATTTTATCAAAGCTGCAGAGAACAGAGATACCCATGATGTCATTTATGGCTATACAATTTCTTTCCCATCAGCTTGTCAGTCCATATTAATGTTTGCTTTTGTCAGTATGGAACTTGTTAAATATGGCAGGAAACTTGGGAGAGTAAAATGTGCTGCGATTTATTCTCATCCCATTGCAGTCTGCAGTCAGAGTGACTCTATCCTTACACATCAGATTTTGTTGGGGAAGAAAGATGTTGGGATTTTGTTTTTCCCCATTAAGTGAATGCAGAAGAATCTAATAAGACTTGCATTGTTCCTTGCAAAATAATAAAAGCATAAATGAGATGTGTCAGACAGATCCCATTGTATATTCATGCAGACATCTACAGCTATTCTGGTGCATTGCTAAAGAAAACAACCCTGCATTGTTTACAGTATTTTTTTATTGATGTAAATGAGCAATTTAAACTAAATTACTGAGTCGTGCTTTCTTCCTATTGCAGTTTGACTCACCCATATGTTCCAAAAAGGAGGTCTCTTCTACTCAGGCAAAAAAATCTCACAGAGGAATAATTGATGAGATATGAATCACTCAATTTCTCAGAAAGAAAGGGGCTTGATTTTATAGTCTTGCATCTTTTGGTCCTTCCTCACCTTTAATGACATTCACATGGTGCCAGCTGGAATAAGTGTCATGAGATATAGGAACAGTTTGAAACAATCAAAGCTTCTTTTTTAGAAGAATAGAGAATCTTAGAAAGAGAAAGTCTATAAACATATGGTGTTTAGACAGGTGCTCTGTAAAATACAGCTTTCCTCAGGTGAAGCTGCTGTCAATGCTTTTAATCAAAAGACTACAAAAAAGCATATTGTTTGTCCTTTTCTTTCCCCTTTCTCTGCCTCTTGTGTTTTTTTTTTTTCCTTCTTTTATGAAAAATAAAAGTCAGTCTACCTTTTTGTGTTTCCATGTGTGTGGATTTTTTTCAAAAAATAAAGGAAGAAAGTGGGGAAAAATGACAAATTATTCTAAAACCGGTCTATGAAGTGTAAGAAAATTATGAGGGAAAGGAAGATACAACTCCTTAGTGACCAAGGAAGGGAATACAAATTACTTGATCTTTCACTCACTGACAGTCCCCCAGAGCTCTCATCAGCTTCTTTTGAGATGGCTGAGCAACAGCATGGACTTGCTGGGAGCAAAATCTGTTGAATATTAAAGGAATATGGGCCTTGGTTTTGGTTTGCACTCAAGAGAAGGTATGGGGTGTGTAGATGTGTGTGTCTGTACGTGTAGATAAACACACGGCTCTGCCTCACTACAGAGATTTCATTGCCATTACTGGAGCATCAGTCATTCACCTCTTCATTTACTATAAATTACTGCTGAATTCTAACAAATTTATGCCCCAGAAATCCTGCAGTGTGCCTTCCTACTCTCTCAGTTGAGTGTAAGATTTCAAGTGTCCTTACAGATTCACCGTACAGACGCAACTCACGGAATGCAGGTTCTGAGGGAAAAGTCCCTAAGAAACAGCCAAGAAATGAAAGTGCAATTCTCTTCCAGACTAATTCAGCTGAACTTAGGTTTCTCTCTGCAATGCCCACATTTGTGCTAGATGTCCAAACTCCCATTAAACATCAAAACAATCTAGGC
The DNA here is from genome assembly GCA_013397895.1 of Origma solitaria. Classification (NCBI taxonomy): domain Eukaryota; kingdom Metazoa; phylum Chordata; class Aves; order Passeriformes; family Acanthizidae; genus Origma; species Origma solitaria. Next base: position 695,034 of record VZRL01005606.1, read on the forward strand.
TTGCACATAAATATATGGTACAGTCTAAATCCCTGTAGATCACTCAAGACATGCCCATGCAGTTGACAACTGGGACAAACTGCGTGCCAGAGACTCAGACCATTTTGCAGACACATCTGGAGATGAGAGAGGATGGCCTAAAGCTTTTGAGATATTCCTGGGCACATACCTGTTCCACCGAGTCAAGCCTGAACTCCATATAGCCCTGAGTGCAACACAGCACATCTAAAATAAGTTCTACTGCCAGGCGGTCTGAAATATGTGCTCCCTTTAGGTCTCTGCTGAGTGCAGTGAGAGCAGGCAGCCCTGTGCAGAACTGGATACACCACTGCCAAAATTCAGTTGCCTTACTCTGAAAATAGCTCCAGCTCTAGAGGCACAATTTAGCTGCACAGCTGTAGGTGTCCACTGTGAAATATCCTTGCTCAGCCTCCTCTGCCTTTAGGAGATCTTCTGTAGGTCCATGTCTCCAGTGTCCAAGCCCAGGTGCCTGTGTGGGAAGAGGCCAGGACCTGTCCTGTGCTGGACACAGCATCTTCAGCCAGCTCAAATTAGCCCACTTCAGCCCACAGCTCAGTCCAAAATTATGCTTTCCCTCCACTCTGGATCAGATTGATATCTGGAAGCACCACACTCTATTAAAATATCCAATTTCTACACTCAGGTTCCTCAGAGACTTACAATCCCACTTGCACATGCTGGTGTTTCAATCCTGCCGTTTTCCTCTTAAATATGCATTCTTAGAACTATCCTCAAAAGATATCTACTAATCTATAATTTTCTATAATAGTTTGAGTACTAACACCAAGCACAAGATGCATCAGAAACTGCCAATTTATTTTGAAAAAAGGATGGGGAGATAGAGTGTCCTGTAGCAAGATGACATCCTGATGTTAAAAACAGTCAGTCAATCTTTTTAGACTGCTGCCTCTCCAGATAAGATCTGCTTTATTTTTGTTGTATAATAGCTAAATGATTACAACTTCATTTCCAGCTGGAGCTTTAGCCACTGGTGCTATGCAAGTAACAAACAATTTCTCTCTCTCTCTCTCTCCATCCTTCTTTTTATTTTTCTCCTTTTTTCTTTTTTCTCCTTTTTCTGCTCTTTTTTTTCCTTCTTTATTTCCTTTAACGTTTTTCATCACTTTCACAGTAGCTGGGTTTCCATCAGCTATCCAAAATAATTGACATATAGAAGTCCCATGTTGTTAATCAGCTGTTTCTGAACATGTATCTTCCTCTATTTCTTTTCCTTAATTGAGAATTTACCCTCTGACAGAGCTTTCCCTGTTTCCTCTGAATTTGATTTGTCTGTCAGAAGCGGAGAGAAGAAAATCTCATCTGATTTTAGGCTGGGTGTTTTGAGCAAGTGGAAGGGGGAGCAGGGAGCATTTGATGCCGGCGTGCACAGCGGTTCTGGGAGGTTACCAAGCAACGAGACAGAGATGTGTCACAGGGGCAGGGGAGATGGGGAAGATGAACAAAAGTGTGGACAAAGGATTCGAGAAGAAGGAGGCGCCGCGATTGCCTGACCTCTTCCTTATTTCTAATCTTGGTTTGCAATGATGCCTGTAAATGCAGGCTGTGTAAAGCATCCCAAATTATTTATGTGGAGCCTTGGAGGCGGCAGGGATGGAGGAAGCCTGGAGAGTGATCTGGGCGTCAAAGGATTGTCCTGTCAAGAGTCCACTGAGTAAGCAAAAGGGGACAAACTGTGCTGTGAACAGAGAAAGTGCAGGTTTGTCACTGAGAGGGAGTCAGAGTACAAACAGATCCTGTTGTATTACACATAGGGTAAAAACTATTAGTCAGAACTTGCTTTGACTTCGAAGAATTCCCAGTCCACAGAATGGCTTAAGTTTAGAATTCAGACTTTCTTTGGTTTATAAATTTCTTAAAAATTTATCTCGCACCAATTTCCCACACCTTTGACTCCATGCAAATAATTTAAATTAAATAGGTCTTCTCAAAATGAGAGACAAAGAAAAGTTGGGGTGTAGAATCCTTATCTGCTTGCTTCAGTTTTTGCAATGCATTTCTGTTCCCTTGTTAAGTTTCCAAGCTTGAACAAACTGGTATACAGAAAATGCCTAAGGAACAATATTTACCTTTTCGATAGTAATATGGCAAGATAAAGTGTCAACAGCTGCATTCAGCTCCTCTTATACTCTCCAAACCATTGATAAATGTAGGAACCTCATCTTATGTTTCCTTGGTCATCCTAGATATGTAAGGGAACAAGTGCAGTTCGTGACATTATTAAATCATGGGGCTGTATTCACTTGTGGATATAAATTGTCAGAATTTATAGCACTTCTCCTAAAGTTAAGCTAAAAAATCTACATAAGTATTTTATATTGCCCAATATTTTCCTAAGATGTTTGTTCTGAAAATTGTAATATGTTTGCAATAGTGTATGCAAAATATTTTGAAAGACCTTGAAGCTCTTATTTTTTTTTTTCTTTTTCCTAGCATGTTTTTATTTTTCCACTTTTTTCCCCAGTATTTTTCCTCAGCACAGTGGGAAATTGAGAACTGATTTCTGAGCCTTTGACTACAATGACCCAGCAATTCATGTGAACAAGTCAATTTTTTTCTAGGTCATTACGACAGAGTGTTGTTTTTAGAACCTGGAGTTTTGGAGAAAATAGCAATTATTTTCTGCTTGGAAAAATAAAGCCAAAAAGTGACAGTGACCATTTCACCACTGTGTTCCTTAATAGTCCTCTCTTAGGGAATATAGAAGTTTGAGCAAAGAAACAACTCTAAATGTTGCTAAGTCAGTGTCTGAAACACCACTGACATACAAAAACCTGCTTCCTTGTTATTCAGCTCCATTTCAAAGCGTTTCCCCAAGGTTAGCTTGAGGGTGAGCTGCACCAGCAGGAGACTCCATCATGTGGTCTCAGCATTTTTCCGCTATATCTTCGCAGCAATTCGTGTCACACATTATTCATTATAGAGCTCAGGGACTCCCAGACCTGCCAATTGAGAGGTGTGTCACCTGCACTTACAAGCTACAGAAACATGGCCTGATCTCTTAGCCCTTATAAATTCAATTTCTGGGCAGCCTTTAGAGCCAACAAGTTGCCACGTGATCAGCCTCTGTTAGGCTTTCACAAAATCTTCTACAGGGGAGAGCACAGACATCTATCACGATATTTTCCGTATCTCCCTCAGTAGCTGGTAGAAACTTTAGTAAAGTTAAAAATGTGACATCAACCAAACAAAGCACATTTTTTAAACTTGAAGTTGTCCACCCATCTCATTTTCTTTTTGCCCTGTTTGCCATGGGAATGGCATTCAAATGGTGAGATGCCCTATTTGGGGCTGCAATGCCTACTCATTTATCAGAATGGGTGTGTACATCAAGCACACATTGCAGCCATGCATATGGCCATCAGGATAATCAGAGGAGAAAGAAAAGGTACAGATTGTATCTGCCAGTGAAACAACCTCCTACAGCCCTAATTAAAAAAAAATAAATAAATAAAAGTAAATCTACAACTCAGTTATCTCTGAGTAAGACATAGGCTGGTATTTGTTCTCAAACAAGATGATCATTAAGGAAATTTATGTTAGTTAAGAAAACATATATACTTCTGAGCTGAAATAACAGGAAAACAAACTGATTGACTAAAATCTGTGGGAGTGAAAGAGAATATTGTAAATTGAGAGACCAGACTGGGCACAGGAAGGCAGCTACGTGGAGAAACTGTAGCAACACTAGATATTCTCCTTGGAGCTGCCTAAGGAAGAGTATTTCTAGTACAGCAGAGGTCAAAAAAGGAATCCTTACAGTTTCTAGAATGTGAATGCAAATTTAAATGCTGTAAGTTATTCAAATTGAATAACGCCCTGAATGTAGGACTGGCAGTGAGGGACTACTGTATCATAGCCGGAACTGTAAGTTTTCAGAAAGAGGGCACAGCAGGGGATGGAGGAAACAGATGATCCCACATCTGCCTGTTGTGGAGCTATTTTTGTAAAGGTTGCAAGCAAAGATCTGGCTAAATCTTTTTAGTGGAATTATTCTCCTTAGAATATGCTACTTTGTTTTAACTGAACCACTTCATGATGAAATGTGTCAACTGAATCTTAATCAGAGATTTTTTTGTGTTCAGGGTAAAATTCCCAGTGAGAGAAAACCTACTTTACAGTATTCAATATACTAATGATTAAGCCCTCTGTGATCTCTGTAGCTGAAGGAAACCTTGATTCTCTGTCCCAGTCGAACATTTTCCCTCTTACCAGTGTATATTTTAACCATGGGCTAACCACATCCCAGGCTCCTAGCTCCTTCCTCCCCAGAGCTGCATACCAAGGATTTCCAAAGATGCTCTTTCCAACCTGAAATGAAAGAGCAGAAACCTTCTCTCTCAAATGATGAACTTTTTTTCCCAGTAAACCCTTACAATATGTAAGTCAGCAAGTGAGACTGGGAAATTGCCATTTTCCAACTCTTGCACTCCTCAGCTGGCACCAGACACAGCTGGCACTAGACAGCATGTCTTTAATTCAATGTTTTTAAATGGCTTTAAGCTGAAGATGGTAGATCCAGATTAGATATCAGGATGAAACTTTTACTGTGGGGGTGTGAGGCACTGGCACAGGTTACCCAGACAAGCCGTGGATGCCTTATCCTTGGAAGCATCCAGGGCCAGGCTGGATGGGGCTTTGAACAACCTGGTCTAGTGGAAAGTGTCCCTGCCCAGGGCAGGGGTGTTGTAATGAGATGATCTTTAAGGTCCCTTCCAACCCAAGCCATTCTGTGATTCTATAATTCTGTGATTCACTTGCAGAAAATAAAAGGTACAGGAGGATAAAACAGTCACGACTTTGAAAGGTGATATGGATGTTGCTCTATTCTTGTCATTCCTCCTCAAATGGAGCAGTCTGATTTCACAATTAATCTCTGCTGACCTTATTAGGCTGCAATAACTGTACAGTATCAGAAGTCACGACTCCTGCCTGTATTTTGTTCAGTAATTCAATTACAATGCATGTGGAGCAGCCGTGTAACACCAGCGTTGTGTATGTAGGCCACTTGAAATATAAATGGACACTATTTAAAGAGTGGAGGCATTTAGATATAAATAACTGAGGAGTGCAATCAGCTTCATAACATCAGTTTTAAAAAACCCAAGCTTGTCATTTGCTTACAAACACCTGTTTCCCATTTGCAATGGTTATTTCTGTAAATTTGCTCTTGTGTTTTAAAGAATTTCCTTAACCCCAGTTTGAAGTGAAACTTGCTGGTGTCAGCTATTGCTGGGGGGAAGGAAGGGAATCTCATTTCAAGTAAACTGGGTCAGTTCCCTTCTTTGTCATTATGAATAATTTCATTGCTGCAGTTTAAAAGAACTTATGTAAGTTGTCTGGATCAGGAAGATACTCAATTCACACAGCAGCAAATGGCCGTGAGATGTGTGGGGTTGCACCTACCTATACACAGTGTATTCCCTGACAATTCAGAGAATTCAAAGAAAATTTTTGTCTTTAAGACATACTCTTTATGGTAAGTAAATTCGGTACCATGAACACAGAAGTTTATATCCTTATCTGAAATAAAATATTCCCACACTTGTATATTAAAAATATAGCCCTTTTCATTTATATAATACATTTTTGTTTTATCCACTGAGTTTATTTAAATTATTAGGTATGAATGCATAATTCACAGATAATTCATATTAAAACTGCATTAAAATGATGTGTAATTTAACACAAACATAAAATTCTATGCTGTTTTCTCCATAAGCCTGTTGTGAATCTTGTGATTCAGCACATCACCAGTATTTTTACTTTTACAGTCTTTGAGGTCTTATTTCTTTTGTTTCCAAATTTCTGGGGGAATTTCTTGGTTCAGTATTTTTTTGCCTGAAAATATATTATGCATGATCCCAAAGAGGTGGAAAGAGAAGAACAGTGAGATTCACAAATAACATGAGTTCTTTTGGAATAGCTGTTCCATAGGGTTTTGAGATACCAAAATATTTATGCTTTGTCTTTGAGTTCCAATGTTATCCTACTAAAATCGGTTTTCTGTTACGCAAGTAAAAGCTCTCCCAGAGAATCTAAAAAATCTTATTTTGAAATACAGTCAGTCATCAGAGATTTCAGATTTATAAAAAGCATTTATATTCATCAGATACAGAAAATAGATGTGAAAATTCTACCATGGTTAAATATCTTCATTTTTTTTGGAAGAACAATCATTACCTTTGACCATTGCAACATATCAGAGGGATCAGTTTCAAACAACGCAGAGATAATTTCCCTGAACTTAAGGAACTAGATCAGGATTCAAGAGATTCAGATTTAATTTTTGGTGCTGATACAGGTTTCCAAAGCACCATTAGCGAATTACTTTGGCTAAAATGGCTCAATTGCTTGTATGAATAGGACTGCACATTATGAATCCTCTCACTTATGTGAATAAGATCAATTGTGAATTATTCATGTCAAGTGTACTGAAAAAATTTCCTGGAAGCAAATTCATTATTTTCTTTTTCTTTTTTTCTTTAAAGAAAGAGTACCTCACCATCTGATCAAATTCCTATTCTTCTAGCTCTAATATAAGAGGAACATATTTGGTTTCATTGTTCAGAAATCAAGGTAAAGACCTTATTAAACCATATTTTCTTCTCCCTAATTACTACAAGAGTCTTCTCCATTTATTATGGAGGATTATGTGTGATATGGTTTGCAGGTTGTGGTCTCGAGATGCAATGTTTTCAGTAATTCCCCCAGGACACTCTGCTGCAGTCTGATGCACTGCATGGATTCATAGCAACATTTCCTAAATATTGACACTCTGCCCTCAAGCCTTTAGCATTACATTAGATTTAAAATCAGACATGGTGGAGTCACCACCTCACTTTGTTTTCTAGTGGCACAGAGAATCACAGAATGGTTTGGTTTGGAAGGGATCTTAAAGCTCATCTCGTTCCAATCCTCCTGCCATGGGAAGGGACACTTTTCACTATCCCTCGTTGCTCAGGGCCACATCCAGCCTGCCCCTGAACACTTCCAGGGATTGGGCAACCACAGCTTCTCTGGGCAACCTGTGCCAGTGTCTCACCACCCCCAAAGTAAAGAATTTCTTCCTAATATCTTATGTAAGTCTATCCTCCTTTAGTTTAGAACCTTTACCCTTTTTTATCACTATCTGACTGTGCAAAAAGTCATTCTTCCAATATATATCTCACTTACATTAATATCAATTCATTATTCCCTTGATCAATGAAAAGTTTCAATGGCAATTTTTTTCTCCTTCAGGAAAAAGAGCTTTAACACCTTCACTTCTAAGAGCAGAAACTACTTAATCTCTGTCAACAGCTTTCACAGTTTCTAGCTCAGACTAACTGTGGAACAGAATCTTCCTGATACTTTTTCATCCAAAACAGACATCAGTTCTTTGGCTGTTCCCCTAGATGTCCTCACAGGCCATCCAAAGTCACTCACAGGCCTGTGGATGTCCAGCAAACCTTAATCCTTCATAGTGCTGTAATTTCACTACTCCTACACCCTCACCCACCAGGCTTTGTAGCTAAGGCTAAGATTTCACTAAGCCCTACAGACTCCAACTTTGTTATATAAACAGTGTGAAAGACAGAATTTGACCCATTGCACATGGCCAGATGACGTGAGAAAGTTGTCTTACACACAGAAACAAATACACAAGGAGGTGGTTCAAACCTAATTAAATTAATTTTAGATTTAATAGATTAAAAAACAGACACAAGAAGTAGGATTTGTGAAAGAGGAATGGGGGTTCATGTGCTTTATGCAGTGCATTATTCTGTGCTGTTCCAAACATTCAAATGAGCTCATGGAAAGGTGTCTCAGCTTTCTCTCTCCTGCAGAATACTCAGTAAAATGCAGAATAGGGATACCTGGAATATCAAAAGGTGGAACGGACATTTGACTCTGTGTCAAGAGGAACTAGCACCTTGAACGAAAGGGTCAAGGTGAAAGATGGGTGAGAAAAAAGCAGTATGGGTGGTGGACTGAAATAAAATGCTAATAAAGATAGTAGGAATTTCTATTTGTAATTGGCTTGAATGAAATTGCATAATTATGAGTCTGAATAGAAATGCTCAAGGGGAAAAAGTGGAGGCTGCTGTGCCCCAACAGTGAATACTCGTCAACAAAAGAAGAGAAATGAGTCTTTGACTTCTGCTGGGATCCCTTGGCAATGTAATATCTCACAGTATTTCTTAAGTTACAATTTGCCCTTCTGACTTTGTAATCCCTTTCCACTACGGTGAAGTCCTGTTCACTTTCAAGCTGTAGACTGACTACTTTCTGGAGGAGAAATATCACCCACTTCTTGGAATAATGACTGGAACTAACCACATTTTATTTGTGCCGGTAAGTCTCTTGGAAGAAATTGAACCCTGCCCTTTTGATGATAAAATACACTAAGCTATACCCTAACACTTAAGTGCAGTAAGAAGCTGTCAGGGAAGGCACCAAGGACTTGTACCCTACTTTATGCTTTGCTACATTTACGCTAATGAAACATTATAAATAGGTGTCACCAGGATTGACAGTGCCTGCCCAAACCCTCTAATATCGTAACATCCTACTAGGATCTTGTTATTCATTATCTACGGTTTCATTATCACACTTACTGTCCATGGAAACCATTGCATCAGGCTGCGTCTGAGGATGATCTGATGGATTTATTAAAAGCCGCTTCTGGAACTCTACAGCACTTTACAGTTTTCTCAAAGTTGGTGCAACGGATGATTCATGTTCTATTCCCTTGCCTTTAAGGATGATGGACCTAATCCAATTTGGGGGTGGGAAGGAGTGAAGCAGACAGCATAATGATGCACAAACACCCAAGGTTCCTAGATGGTATCTGGGGATGTAACTGTCTGAGTTTGGGAAAGACAAAAACAAGAGCACTGAAGTGTGAGCTCATGGGTAGTGCTGGGAGGCTGCAACTGCACTAAAGTCAGGCTAAAGAATGCATTTTCCATTTTCTAAATTGTCGTGTTCCCAAATGGGCTCTTAGAGATGTTTTGCAATCTTAAAAAAAGAAAAAAAAAAAAACTAGTAAAATAGATTCATAGGGCTTCAAAGGTCAATTACACTAAAAAATGCTGAATCTTTTTACATTAATGCCCTAATTGTTTTTATTCCAAGGGTTTTCACTCAGATGTCAAATTCAATTTCTCTTTTTCTTCTCCTGGGTCACGGATACTTAATATTTTTTACTGACACATAATGAACTCTTTTCTTTAATATGTAGCTCCTTTAAAATTAGTCTCTTAAATGATTAGCTCAATTTATTGTGCAGCGTTTGGGTGACAAGGGGCTTTTGGGGGTTGGGTTTCAGGATTTTTTTATGTTTCCTATTAGGTCTCTGCTATTACCAGGTATTCTCAGGAAGAATTTAGATCAAGCAGAAATACTGAGATATCATCAAGCTCCACCAACACAAAATTGTTGTGAAAATGAAATGTCAGAATCACTGATGTCTAGTATTTTGCCCGTCTCTTTTGAGAACCTCCTTTTCTTTCTCTAATGCAAAATAAGATTCATTCAATTTTTGGTGAGAATTTATCTGGAAAAATATTTTCTTCTTAGAGTTTTGATCTGTGCCCTGCCATATGTAAGAGTGAAAGCTGAAGCATTCAGAGACAAAAGGGGAATTTCAAAGAAGGGCTACAACTCCTGCACTGGTGGAGTTCTCCAGCATTCCGAAGGGAAAAGGCAGCTGTGGTAAATGCTGTATTGAAAGCATCTAGTCAGCTTCAGATCTGGAAAGCTTTTCCCTTCCAGATATTTTCTAGCGCTCAGCGTTAGCTACTCCCCAGCCTCTTCTTGGTTTTTTGCCAATCATACATACATGAAGAAGTTAAAAGCAGCAGGAAGAGAGAACAAAGGAGAGAACTGCAGAGAGAAGTGCAATAGTCTGAAAATAATTTAGAAGTCAATGAAATTAGGATGGCTGTATTCATCTGTAATAATGGACTGTTCTCTTAGCACCTGTTAATGTCAGTATTCCCTTTATGTTGCTTGGGTCAGGGCGTCCTGCAGAGTCCCTTTTGATTGAGGCCCTGCTTTGTACTGATCTTTAGACCTCAGTTAGGTCTTCCCAGCACTCACCTGACGTGCGAGCAGCTCGCCATATTGCACATTTGTTCTTACAGCGAAAACAGGACTGGCTCCTATTCCAAAGCCTTTGGAAAAGGCAGGTACTATTGATTAAGAGCAAACATCTTGAGAAGTGGCAGGCTGGAGTGTGCTAAAATGCCACCTCAAGAGGCTTGGAGAGCATCTCTTACCAGCTGAGGGTTGTTTGCCAAGCTGGTGGGATGAGCTGTTGGATGTGGCTCACGTGGGCTCTGTCTGGCTGCCCCCAACAGAGCCTTTCGTGTCAGATTCAGTAAGATCTCGATTGCCCTGGCAGTCAGTGTTACTCCTGTGCCTCGCCATCGCTTACACCAGCTCCCCCTGAAGTCAACTTCTTTCCCAAATCAGAGAAATCTTATTGCTCTTTTCTCTGGTCATCATTGTTACCTGTCTCAGTACTGAAGCTAGGAGAGGTGTGAAGCACCCAACAATTTCCAAATCTTGCTTGACTCTTAAACATGATTACTCTGCTTAAATCTTATCACTGGGGCAAATAATAATACCTTCAATAAATTAAGAAGGAATCAATCATTATTTTCTGTGAATAGTGAAGGGATTTGAGTAATATGGAGGGAAAAAACACACAAACAAACGCAAAGCAAACAAAGAAAATGCTTCCAAATTAGAAGTTAATACCTTTACAAAAGACTGTGAATTGTATTGAAGGTCTGTTGGGCTTATCCAAGTGTGTAGGTGGCTGTGAGTGAGCCCTTGCTGCTCTGATCATTGGAATCAATCAATAGTGAAACAATTAGTTTAAGAGAAACCACTGATGCTCACAGCCCTATTCTCCAGTCCTGTCTCTTTCTATGGATGACGTTTCCATGGCACACTGAAAGTGGAAAGAGAACCTTCCCTGTCCTGCCCATTCTTGCAGATAGCACTGAACAAAGTTATCCTACCCTACAGCACAAATTTTTGCTACATGTTAAACATTTCACATTTTTCAAGGAAATGCCAAGATTGGTGACCACTTCCAGCTGATTTTCATAAAATTTAGGAAATTATTTGCCTGCTCCATTAGAAAGAAAATTCACTTGCTGCAGGGATTTTGAGAGGGCCTCAGCTGTTCTTTCCAGTATTTACAGTGTATTTTTAATATAGGCTTAAGCAGCCTATATTAAAAACATTGGAGGGCAAGCATGCTGTTTTCAAGATTAACAGAAACAGGACACTTGATTGAAGAGTCACAGTGTTATCTGCAGTCCAGTCTCATGTGTGCAAACAGATCCTGCCCAGAACTGGATGTGCAAATGAGGGACTACACCTGACTGGCCATGCTCCTTCTTTCTCTCTCACAGTTGTCAATGCAATAACCTGAGAAAACTGGATACACTCTACACACAATGTGAAATCCCATTTTGGATATAATGTGAATTTTTATTGTCTTATTTACATACATTCCCTGTCATCAAATCCCCCATTTATTCACTCTTCCTACTACCAAATCTATAAGTCATTTTCTTCTGGAAGTTTCCATTCCTCTGCAAGCTTTTGTCATCATTAGAAAACCTCATTTGTTAGTTGGAAGCATCACAGGATCAAAAACCTCCACCTGGCCCAGACTACAGTAAAAGCACAGCTTTCTGAGTTGCTCCTCCTCTCTGCTCTGTGGCAGGGATTTTACTCAGTATAAAGAGACAACAAGGTCCTGTAAAATCATCTTTACACTGAGCTGGCCATTCTGCTATCCTGTGTTGAGCATCAGGATACGAAGGCAATGCTGTTTCTATGAACTTTTCAAAATATTTCAACATAAAATATTAAACTCTGCAGCTCAGATCCAAAGCCACTAAGTAGCACATAGGCAGAGACCAAAAAAGTTTCTTAAATTCTCTAGTCCATCAATTTTTTTATACAAAATTTTTTCTTGGGTTTTCTCCAATCTAGTCTTACATGTCCCAGCACTTTCTTTCAGAGGCTCTTCTCCTGCCAGAGCCATTCAGGCAGATGGTATTAGCAAGTGAGGAAAAAAGGGACATTTCCAATTTTGAGTGGCTCCAAATATACATTATGATATTTTCTTGATATTTGGCTATCATATTTGAATTTTCTTCTGCTAAAATTTAAAATGTATTAGAAACATCCTCATGTCTTATCTCTTATCCTAAACTGCCATCAACTCCTGATCATATTTTTGTTTGATAGAAATCCGAAAAGAGGTATTTTGAAAAATTATTAAGTATATTTCAGGATTATGTTACGTGTGTTTCAGTATGTATTGTGATATATTATTACCCTTTCCATTAATTTTATTGTATTATATAATACATATTTTATTATTGTAAATGTATGCAATTGTAACGTAAACAATGCCTTAAAATGTGTTGTGTTTATTACAGCACACACTTTAGTATGTGTTATGCCAGGACATAGTACCTGTATTTGCATACTATTTGAAGTACAACCAGAGACAAAAAACCTACAAATAACAGCAGAATTTTTTTTTCCCACCAAGACGTTAGTTTTGACTCACGGGACCAATGGAATTTTTGCCACATCCTCACGTAAATTAACAGGACAAAAGGTAATGGATTTAAGATTAAAGAGGATATATTTCGATTATTAGGAAGAATTTCTATACTGTGATGGTGATAAGACAGTGACACAGGTTGCCCAGAGAAGCTGTGGATTTCACATCCCTGGAAGTGTTCAGGGCCAGGCTGGACGGGGCTCTGAACAAGCTGATCTAGTGGAGAATGTCCCTGCCCATGGCAGGAGAGTTGGAACAAGATGATCTTTAAGGTCCCTTCCAACCCAAACCACTCTGTTATTCTATGATTCTATGTGGATTTTTACATATAATTTGAAATCCATAAAATCCTATATTCTGAATAGAGAGATAATATTATAATTATCTGCCTTTTCCCCCCTGAGTATTCATATTAGCCCATATAATTTTCCTTAACTTAAATTACTTCTTTCAGTTCCTTTCAGATATTAGTTACTTTTTTGTGGGTTTGATTCTTCATTTGTCTTTACTTAGAGGCCAAAACAAATTGTGAAAAAGAAATGGAAACATTTATTCTCAAATTCATTTTATCTGATACATTCAGCATTTCTAATGCACTGATATTTTTTTCCATGCCCAGCTCTAAAATCTAAGCCAGGAGACATAAGGCTTCTTTAGAAAAAAAAAAAAAAAAAAAGATAATCAAAACAGAGACAGACTTTTACATGAGCAGCAAACTCAAACCTTAATTACCTGTAGATGTCCAGAGATAGTTTCAGACATTCCCAAAGGTGAAGAAGGGTTGTTCATGTCACCTTCCTGTAATTATATGAAGAAGGCAGGAGTGGAAACCATTGACACATGGCAAATGAAACCGATCTTGAAGAGTGCACTGTTATAAAGAATCAGTGAAGTATGCACCACTAGGCTTTGACCTTCATGCAGCAGGAGGCAATGAAACAAAATTCTTTGATTTAAGAGAGTGCTTTATACAAAAAAGAATTGGCTGGTTTATGAATCACAGAGGGACAGGATTGCAGCTGGCACTGCATGGACGCACAAAATGTTAAGAGAAGGTAGTAAGGAGACTTTCCTGTCATTACCTCACTTCTTGGTCCCTGGACTTTGTGGATGTGAAGGCTTCAGTGGAGGTAAAGGACTGGAAACGCAAAGGAGTGCAGAAAAGGGTAGTAGTGCTTTCATCTTCTGGGCTAGCAACAGAGCAAGGTCAGTGGGGAAACACCACAGTGGAATGGAAAGAGGAGCATATCACCTTCTCTTTAAATGCTTTGATAGAGTTTTTTCAGTCCCCATGGACTCCCTAAATTCCTGCCCTGCCTTAACCCAAACCTAGAATGTCTCCAATGATATATGTTCGATTCTACATTTCAAACTGGACTGCAGCCTTCTGAGTGTCTGTGAACCACAAAAGACAGCTAATCAAACTAAACCTGCTCTCAGTAGGCTTAAATTTTCAGGATATGGTTTGGATAGTTTGAAGACCGATGAATCAGGCAAGATGGACATCTAAAATCCTGCCGTAATCCAAAGGTGTCAGCTGCCTTTTGCTTTTATTCCCTAGCATTTATTCAGTTCTGTCTGTGTCTCCTGAGCACAATGTTAAGGTGTATTTCAGATTCTTTTGGGGTGGACATCCCACAGAGAACCAGCATCTCCTTCCAGGGTTATCCCTGTACTTGTGAGCAACAGTTAAGCAAGGATGGACTGGAAATTTCTGGCTATAAGTCAGGAACAGTGACTTCAAGACTGTGCTGCACTCCATGGTTAAAATGTTTGTTTGCAGAGACTTTCAGACTTGCAGCAGAGTGGTGCTGAGCTGGAATCTAAACAGAGAGTGAGTTGGGCAGAAAACAGTTAAACAAGGGAATTATGGCAAAAATCAGAAGCAGAAAATTCTCTTAATTCTTCTTCTGATTACCAGTCTGTTCTTTAAGCTAGAATACACGTTTGTTCATGTGCCATGACACTGTTCTTAAAATCTTTATTAAACCTACGCTTCGTACAGGGAGAGAAATCTTTGCTAGTCCTGATACAAACAAAGAGTGAATAACAATCAATGCTTATTAACTCATCCCGAGGGCGATGAGTTAACCCACCCAAATGTCATCACGGCTGTGGAAATGCCATACCAAGCGTCATCAGTTACTGATTTTTGTAAATTGTAAATTTACGACTAGAAAGAAACGCATGGGGTGAAACCTGAAAGAGGATAATGTGTCACCAGGTCACATTTAGATTAGCCAAGGATGGGCATCTCATCAGCAGTGTCTGTATTTCAGGCAGCATCCCAAAGCTGTGGCTTTGTTTCCTCTCTTGGCCATTGCAGATAGTTTGTGTTACACCCCCGTAAGATGACAAACCTCGTTATTTTAGTCGTCATTACGAGCCATTTTAATGACCTTATGTTTGCCTTGCCTTTCAGTGCTAAGAACAGCATTTGACTCTGCAACTTCCCCTACAAATGTTTCACCAATTGACACATTATTAAATTCTCTATCTGTAAAGGACAGGTCAGGCCCTTAGCACCGTCTGTGGTTATGTTTGCTTTGGTTATAGCCATTTTACTTTCACACTTGACATGGATACCCTGGTACCGAGAGCTCCAGCACTTCTTCCCCCATCAGTCCTCAACTACAACAATAAACAACCCAGCACATTCAAAATGCTGCAGCCAGAGAGGAACATATAAATATTTCATCATGCACTAGCTCTGAGAAAAATGTGAACAAATTAAGGCTCTCATGTTGTGCTTGTGAGACCAGTATTTTATCTTCTCTCTATTAAAAAAGTAATAATCAGAGAAATGCTGTAAACTAACATGAGGTCTCCTGAGCAACATGCGGCATGTCATTAGTCTGGCTATTTATATCCCACCCACAGCCCCAGAAGTCATGGAATAAGGAAAGGGTAAGCAATAATTAGTGCCGGAAGAGTACTGAGTTCAACGTGCAAATGAAACAAGTAGTAATCATCCAGATGGTGTCATCTCTTAGGAGGTTCACTCTGACTGAGGATTATTAATCTTTCTCTTTTTTTTAAACTTTTTTTGTTCTTTTTAATGCAGCCCACAGAAAAATAAATGCCAAGGGTTAAGAGGCAATACGGTATCATTTATTACTGCTGTTAATTAGTTGTGTGATGCCGATGCCTGGAGACACAAGAGAAGAGAGAGCAGGTCCCTGTTGTGCTGAAGTTTGTACAAACAGAGAGATGGTCCCAGCTAAGAACCGTGAAGGGACCACAGGCAAAGAGGCCTAGCCATAGAGCAAGGGTTTTCTGAAGCCCTTGCCACATGATTAACATTTTGTGACATCCTTTCCATTTCCACTGTCCTTTTAACCCTTTCTCTGCCTTCCCCTTCTCACCCTTCTAACTTTTCATTCCCTTCTGATTTCCTTCTCCAAAATTCCACTCCCAGCCTGACCTTGGATTTCTGCAGGAATCCTGATTATGTTCACTTCTCTCCTCTTTTAGAAGCTCTTTTGAAAACAGCACTTTTCCAACCAATTCCTTCCTGTTATACAGAATCCACAAGCCCATTAGCAATTTATAGCACTGTATGTGATCAGAGTCATCTGTGAGGCTAAAATCTGCTTTTGGAAACCAATATTCTGCTTTTGCTAAAAGTCAGAGAAGCAACACAGTTTGCAATGAGGGCAGATTCTGATGTATGTTCTTTTCTATATTTTCAGGCACTTTAAAGCCAGACTTAGCACCTCCTACAGTGACATATAACCATCAACAGAATGTAGGGTAGAGTTTCCTTTGCCCTAAATTCGGTGTGATCTTGAGGTTTATTTGTCCCTTCCTAAAAGTGCATATTGTCCTTAAGGTTACTATTACTGTTATATTGCTATTAATCATATTCTCCCTGTATTCTGCACTTTGTTTGCAATAGCCCTGATTTCCTCAATAGGGGTTACCTAGTGCCATGTAAGACCTAAATCTGAACACTTCAATAAGAACTGACACTTGGGGGGTGGGAGTTAATTTTACTATGGGACAATACTTTAAAAAAGGTTGTTGGTTTTTCTGGTTCTTTCATTGTTGTTGTTACTGCTGCTGTTCTTGTTTATACATTTAGAAGAAGATTTTAAAAATTTTGGGTCTGACTTCAGGTACTTGTGACCACATTACCCACTTACCTTACATTTAAACTGATGAAAACAAATGTATAATCAGATGTATAAAATCCATATTTTGGTTAAGGAGAACAGAACATTCTTCTGTGAAAAAGTTTCTCTCATGTTTAACAGAAGGGGTCAAAGACCTTTGTTATTAAGATGGGATGCCACAGGGAGGAAGGAAAAGAGGGGAATTGTTGGCTGGATATTTCATTTCGCTGCATGATTTTGCCAGACCACGAGGCTCCTCAGTCCTCAGCAGCTATGATTGTCAATTTTTTCCTGCAAAATGAGAATTCTTAATTTCAGCACATTGATAATCAAAGATCATCAGTTGCTGTGACACTAAAATGGGAAGAGGCTGTAAAGGACATATCAGAGAAAAGCAAGAGGGGCAGGTTCTCAACACCTAAGACTTTGCATGTTTTCAGCCAAATCACCACACAGAATTAAACACCTGAGCTCCCTGTACAGTGTCTGAGATTAAAAACTGATTCCACAAAATGACCCTCCAAGCTGAGGCAGAACTAGGAAATTCTGAGGAAAGGACGCCTAAATTTCTGCCCTGGACCTTAAGTGCTTTTGGGGTCCAACCATCCTTAGGCTTCATTAGGCAATTGCCTCCCACTGGGGACACAAATGGAGGTTGGTGAGAAGCAGTGCAGCCACAGCCTTGAGGCTGCAGATGCTTACATGCATTTGCCAAGATGTTTCTCAGGAAAGAGAAGAACAGGGGCTATTTTTAAAGCTCACATCTTCCAGAGGAGTACGAGACCTCAATTTGAATAGCCCTGTTAGTTTGGATGCTTTTCTCACATGGGGAAATTATTGCACAGAAGTTTCAGTGAACATGTCCCCCGCTAACCAGGCACCAGCCAGGCACTCTACATAACTCTAACCCACTTTCCTCTGGGTAAAATGTTTGTCAATGGCTTTGGGTCTGGGGAATGAAGAACTTGGCCAAACCGGTTTCCTGCTGTGGATGCTCCTGATTATCAGTCAGTGAGCTGCTCATCCTGTCAGCAAACACAGGAGTGCAGGAGTTGGTGAGTTTGCTGTCACTGCCCTTCAGAGATCAGTCTGTGCCAAGCCTGGAGCATCCATTAGGTCCTTCGGTTGTGTGAGGAGCTGTACAACCTCTGCTTGCCCGTTGAGGCTCCAGGAATTGAAGAGTGCTTGACGGTGGGAGTTGAAAAGGATGACTTTGCACAGGAATGTGCAGCTTCCATCTCCACTTGCATGATGAAAAGTCTCTCCTAAGTGTCTAGAAATTGATTTTTTATTATTTTTCTCTTTTTTTCCCTGCAAAAGAAAGGGCAAAGAATGGAATGAGGGATAGTCTGCAACGTGGTGCAGCTGAGATGCCTGTCCCTGCTCCAGATAGTGTGGCAGAGAGCCAACCTTCACGGGCACGGAACTAAATGTTGCACTAATGAACATTTTCTTTTTCTTCCTTTGTGAAAAGCATACCAGTGTTTCATCACATCCTTGAAGGGTGCCAGTAAAACAGGTTGGAGAAATCTTTCCAGAACCTCGATAAAACAAATGCTTCAGAGTACTGGGGAAACACAGTAACTACATTTTATAATAGCTTGTCTTGAGCTAGAGCAGGGGTCAGTGGAGTCAGTGAGCAGACTTTAAGAGCAGAAATAAGCCATGGCTATTCCTCACACTTACTGTAATGCAGTTTTCTTCATCATGGTCCTTGTTACTACTCCATGAATTGTTTATTCAGGCCCACAAATATCAGTTGTCTGTCTCTCCCTTTCTCACTCAAAGCTGGAATGCTCAACTTGCATGAGCATAGAACGATAGAATGTTGAGAGGTTGGAAAGGACCTTAAAGATGATCCAGTCCCTGCTGTGAGCAGGGACAAATCCCACCAGATCAGGTTGCTCAAGGCCTTATCCATCCCGGTCTTGAACACTTCCAAGGATGGGGCAACCTGATCCAGTGTCTCACCGCCCTCATAGTAAAGACTTTCTTCCTAATACCCAGCCTAAATTTCCCTTCTTTCAGTTCATACCCATTGCTCCTTGTCCTATCACTATAATTCCTGACAAAGAGCTCCTCTCCGGCTTCCCTGAAGCCCCTTCAGATTCTGAAAGGCTGCTGTGACTTCTCCACAGAACCTTCTCCTGGCTGAACAGATCCAACTTTCTCAGCCTGTCTTTATCAGGGAGTTGCTCCTGTCCCCTTACCAAGATCAACTTCAAGGTTCTCCTCTGGACTTGCTCCAACAATTTCCATGTGTTTCTTATGTTGGGGGCACCAGATCTGTACACAGCACTCCAGGTGGGGCCTCACAA
Organism: Origma solitaria; assembly: GCA_013397895.1. Lineage (NCBI taxonomy): Eukaryota > Metazoa > Chordata > Aves > Passeriformes > Acanthizidae > Origma > Origma solitaria. The sequence continues at coordinate 714,092 of VZRL01005606.1, forward strand.
GGGCATAATGGAGTGGAAGAATCCACTCCCTCTCCCTGCTGCCCACACTCCTTTCGATGCAGCCCTGGATTTGGTTTGTTTTCATAAGAAACACATAAGAAGGCATTTCATAAGCAGCACAAGGATGACTTTCCTCACCTTGGCCTCTCAGATCCACTGCTTGTAAAATAGTGTGTGGATTTTGTTCATCAGCATGGAGTACTGGAACTGAGAAACAAAAAGCCTCCACGTGCCATTCTTTTCCCCCTGCAATTTAACCAGAGCAAAAGATAACACCTAAAATTCACAGCATCATGGCTTTCAGGTGAGTCACCATCAGGTGAATCTATTCTGTCATCTCTGGAGGAGTCAGCAAGATGGGAGAGCTGTGCTATGCTCAACCATTATCTCATTTCTTTTCTTTCTTTTCAGCCATGTGCTGCCTTCAATCTCTTGGCGCTTCATATGTCAAGAGCAGGAAGCAAGTGGGCCGTAGGATTTTCCTTTCAGCATTGTTCAGGCACTGACAGGATGCAGCACAGATGGAATAAGCTTGTTTATACTGAATGTGCTGGAGTTATTGATAAAGGACAGCTTCATCCCTGTCTGAACAACACCCTCTGTCCTGACATCTTGAACAGGTGCCACGAGCTTCACTCCAAGATTAGCCATAACCTGCAGGCAAACAACTTTTTGGAACACAAACATTTTGAACAAAAAGTCTGGCTTTTGTTGGATTTTTTTCTCCCCATTTTTAACGCCATTTGTTTCTTTAAGTTTTTTATCTCCTATATACAACTGAGGTAAAAGTGTTGTATCTTGCTTAGTAGGAGATTTTGTCTTACCCATACTACAGGTCTCTCAAATTAGGGTTTTCCTAGAGATGTCCACACCCAAAGAATGCAAGAATCACCATGGAACTGTACTCAGTGACGACCTCTAGTCCTCTCAGCCAGAAACCTCTTCTCAATTCCAAAAAAGAGTCAACCAGGTAAGACCTCATAACCCACGTTTTGATTCATATTCTGTTACCACCTTTTATCCCACCTGTGCATTTATACAAAAGCTTTGTGAGAGACCCTTTTATTTCTGCATGTAGATTACAAAAAATACTGTGTTTTCATAGAGTCAGGTTGAAAAGAGTTTGCTCATAACTCACTCACACCTTGAAAATGCCTCCTCAGTCCTCAAGAGCAGACAGAATGTCAGGTGTAACAGACCTATGGAATCATTTAGTTGGAAAAATCCTCTGAAGATCATCAAGTCCAACTGTCCAGCCAGCACTAACAAGTCACCACTAAAACAAGTCTCTAATTATCACCTCTACATGACTTTTAAATATCTCCAAGGATGGTGATTCCACCACTTCCCTGGGCAGACAGTTCTAATGTTTGACAAACTTTTCAGTGAAGAAATTTTATTATAATATAAAATCTAAACTGCCCTGGCACAACTAGAGGGCATTTCCTATTACCCTGTTTCTTATTATTCGGGAGAAGAGACCAATCTGCATCAGGAGGACTTACAGCAAAAGGCACAGACAACAAACCAGAAAATATTGTCATCCTAATCCATAAAATCTAAATAATCTTTTATTTTATATACTACACCAATTCTCCCCCTTATATGAAAAGAAAGATATGTATTAGGACTAGAAGAAATACAAAAAGAAAAAAATAACTAAAGAGATGGACCATTTTCTGTACAGACAGATACTAAACAGAAAACTTGTTTGTCTGGAAAAAAAAAAGAAGATGGGGAGACACATTAAAGAAATATAGAATTTTTGAAAATTTTGGAGAAAGGAAATAGGCAATGGTTATGCATTTTTTCTCACAATCTAAGAAAAACTAAGGACATAAGTCTTATGAGGAGCAGCTGAGGGAGCTAGGGCTGTGCAGCCTGGAGAAAAGGAGGCTCTGGGAGGACCTTGTCATGCTCTGCAACTGCCTGAGAGGAGGTTGTAACAAGGTGGGGGTCAGGCTCTTCTCCCAGGTAACAAGTGACCGGATGAGAGTACACAGCCTCAAGTTGTGCCAGAGGAAGTTAATTTTGGACATCAGGAAGAAGTTTCTCACTGGAAGACTGGTTAAGCTTTGGAAGGGGCTGCCTAGGGCAGTTGTTGGAGTCACCATCCCTGGAGGTATTTAAGAAACAACTGGATGTGGCGCTCAGTGCTGTGGTTTAGTTAACAAGGTGGTGATAAGTCAAAGGCCAGACTCAATGACCTTGGAGGTCTTTTTCCAACCTTAATGATTGAATGATTCTTAGATAAGACAATAAAAATTTATATTTTCATAGAGAGTGCAAGGACACAGTGGAACTCACAGAAACACCATTCTAGAAACGTCAAAATGTGATTTGACAGATTCTTGGAAATGAAGTCCATCCACAACTTTAAACATAACTGTATAGATGCAGTGCTCAGACAGAGAACTACCTGAAATACTGGTTCCTTGTATGTAGGACGTTGTATCAGGAGAAATGTCACCCTTGCCTTTTCTTTCCTTTTCTTCAGCAGCTGTCGGGAACAGGTTACTGCGTTAACAGGTTACAGGCTCAGTAAGAGTCTTTCTTTGGTTCAGAGTGAGCTGCAATCACATCAGTGATTACATCTATATCACTAAACTAATAATGGCATTGAAGCACATTATTTGATGCTGCTTGCTTTCACAGAAGAAATGTTAAAGAAGCAGAAATTCAGGAGAGGATCTTTTCCACCCACATCTTTACATGATAGCTACATAAGTCACTGCGTCTTGATTAGGAAATAACTGCACAATCTGAAGTCAAGGAAACACAGAGAGAGAGTTAAGAGATAAAGCTTTATTTCCTAGAAATCTATGTCCAAATGTTCTCATTCTTTGTGGGACTTTGCTGTGCCACTGGCTGTAACCCTGCTGACTTGTCCCAGGGCTTTGCAATGCAGCAGCCTTTCTTTTCTGTGCCCCCTTCATCTATCAGTTTGTTCCGTTTGTTAATTAAGCAGAGAGGGCTTTTTAAAGCTCCCTGCAAACGGCACTCCCCACATGAGTAATATATAGCAAGAATAGGAAAGAGAACAGTTTCACCCCAGTCCTTTCCCTGGGAGCAAAGCACCTAAGAGTGGACTTGGAGTTTTCCCAAGATACCTGGGAAACATGACAGGCATATGTGCTTTCTCACAGTGGCCAAGTCAAAACTAATAAGACCTGCTAAGGATTCCCATAATAATTCTGTATCTCTCCAGCACAAAAAGAAGCACTGACTGACCCACGCAACAGAACTGATGTTAGCTCTTCACCCTCCTTTCTGCTGCCAAAATGAAAAAAAGTTTCAAAACCACAAATGAGACTATGAAAGTAAGAACAACCTGCTCTTCTCTTTGGAAGACAGGTGGAGAGCAGGCACAGGAAAATGAATAGAAGCCCAGACGCCCTGGTCAGACATGCTGCCCACACTGGAAAACAAGCAGAATACTCTTCAGTACACTCTCCCCTTTGGCCATGGGGCCCTACATGCTAAAGACAAATATTTAACCTTTGTTATGCCTTGCTTGGCATGGTTTCTGCCTCAGCAGGGGACAAGAAGGCACAGAAGTCACCTGGCCTACACCATGTGGCCATTAACAAACCACTAGCAGACTTGGTGAAGGGATGTGTTCCTGTCCGCAAACATGCTTCCTGCCTTCTGTGAAGATCCAAACTCTGCCAAAGTCAAGAATATCCTAAAGCCAATAGAAATATTTCCACGTATTCCCTGTGTTCTGGAGATTTCCATTTTCATAATTAACATAAGACAAAGAAACAGTTGTGGTGATAATAAAGGCAATAAAAAGTGATTTTTGCTTCCCCATCCTCTTGCTGAACAGATTTTTACGACTCCTTGCTTCTTTCTGTTCCAACTGCTGGCATCTCTGTAGAGCTTCTGCTTTGAATCATTTTTGGGAATAAACAGAGGAAGCTGAAGCATCTCAGAGAAATGAAGATGGTACAACAAAATAACAGCAGTTAATGGCATTAGCAAAAGCAACAGTCTTATCAAATTTTCACTTCTTTCCAGCAGGATCATGAAATTTAAAAACTCAGTGGAATCCCATATATAGAATAATTCAGGAAAGGAGACATATGGACATCAAATAGTTCAATTTAAAGGAAAGTCAACTATGTATGATCAGAATCCATATTCTTTGGATTTTTTTCGAGATATTTGAATCGTGAAAGGGAAATCAAAATTTTACAAGGTACCTACATATATTTGAGTGTGCTCTGAGTTTATTAAATCAGAGTTAGATGGTGAGGTTTTCTGCATTAGCAGACATGAGAGAATGACTCAAAAGAGCTCTTCCAGGTCTTCTCCCTGTGACACAAAGAAGGAAACAAGTGACAACTTACATCTTGAAAAAAAACTCAGGGAAGAAGTCTGCTGTGCCTAAATGATTATTGTTACCCAAGTCACTTCTATTCTCTTAATTTCACTTTTTCTCCCTTAAGAGAGTGATAGAATAGGCACCTTAATTGCATGCTGTGAATTCTACCCTGAGAAAAAATTGAGACTGACAGGTTGGGTTCATAATTCAAAATGATTCTTCTGGTGCTGACATGGGAGCTAGCACCTACTTTTCTTTCCAAAGACTACAATGTGGAGCTGAGGGATACCTTAAACTGGAAAGGCTGAGCAAAACACATACAAGGCCTTAAGTGTCATAAAGAATCCCAAGAGTATAAAACTTAAAACTTGTATCCACAGAGAGAGAACAGAATTTCCTTTTCTACTCCCAAACATTTCTCTAAGTTGAGGTACTAGATGTTGGCTAGGTACATCATCTTAGAGTAACTAATCAGATAGATTCACTTATCTCATACTTGCATGTAATTTTTGTTTTTAAAGCAGATAACTAACTACTTGTCTTTAATGGCAACTGCATAGATAACTTAATGGCTTTAAGCTGAAAGAGGGTAGATTTCAATTAGATATTGAGAAGAAATTCTTTACTGTGAGGGTGATGAGACACTGGCACAGGTTGCCCAGAGAAACTGTGGATGCTCCATCCCTGGAAGTGTTCAGGGCCAGGCTGGGAGGGACCCTGAGCAATCTGGTCTAGGGGAAGGTGTCCCTGTCCATGGCAGGAGGGTTGTAACAAGCTGATCTTTTAAAGTCCCTTCCAACCCCAGCCATTACGATTGTATAATTCTACTTCCTACTGGAAAAATTATCTTCCTCCCCAACAAAAGACTGCATATGCTTTATGGATTCCTAAGGCAGGAAAATTCTCCTGGCTTTTGTGAGAATTGTAGGGCCCTGGGGTTTGATTCAGTGGGGGAGTCTTGTATTTGGTTTAAAAAACTGATACTCCAAATGGAAGAGGGAGATCAATGACAGCAAGATGAACATTTACTGAACAGCTGCCTCCAAATCACTCAACACGTGTTGAGTTTGAGGATGTTGAATTCCCTTTTGGAGGCAGGCTTAGCCTCTGTTGCAGAGACAGCTAAGCAAGATGGAGCACATATTTAGTTCAGCAATGGAAGACAAGAAATGTTCTTGCAGGAGAGGCAAGGACAAATCTCAATCACTAATACAGGGAATAAAGGCAGCCCTATAACATGAGGGCATTGAGGGATAGAATTTATATTTATACATTATAATTTTAAATATGTTCCTAAAGTAATTCACTTCTTCCATCTGTATTTGGAGGCACTTAAAGTCCATAAATGTGGCTATTTTCAGTGCCAAATATCTCACGAGCCCACAAGTTCTATCTCTGAGCAAATGGAGAGCACTTCTGGTTTTTTTGCTGTGTAGTTTGTTGAGTAGTTCAACATCTGATTAACAAACAAGCTTAACTGGGATTAGGAAATTAGGCATTTGTCCCCTAATTTTTCTCCCCTGAGAGTTTATTGTGAAAAGTGTTTTCAGCGAGTAACCGACATATCAGATAATAGCGTTTGAAAAAAAAGGAAATTACAGCTGAGAAAATTCCACACGGCAGTAAAAATTGATGGTCACATGTGTGCCTGGCCCTTGGAAGAGTAGTTTTCAATTCTTTCATCAGAAGGAGGGACCTCAAATCCGTACCCTCCTGGCAAATGCTCTGGCTCCCAGGAGCAGGGCAGGCTGGGTGGAAAAGCAGAGAAATTCCACTTGCCATGGGCAGGGACACCTTCCACCAGACCTGGCTGCTCAGAGCGCCATCCAGCCTGGCCCTGAACTGAGTTAGGGAACGGAGTGAACTGGCATTTTTTCCTGTCTTCTGTAAAGGAAAGAAAGGTGGAGCATTTATTCTACTCTGCAGAAGTAAAGAAAATTAACCAAGACCTGTTGTCTGGCCACAAAACCATGATGTAAATCCATGGAGCAAGGCTTCTCACACAAGAACAGGATGGTCTAATCTGTGTTGTCTGCTGAGAACAGTCACAGGCTTATGCTATTCCCCTTGTCACATCCAGGCATCATCCAAAACAATTTTAGATGTGCTTGTCAAAACAGTAACAGTTAAATATGAAGGCTAAATTCCTGGTTGTGCTTGACAGCATTCCTTGGCTTAGTATGGTTTACCCTGCATTGCCAAAGAGGCTGAAACTCAAAGCATCTTGTTCCCCAAGAAAGAGAAACCAAAATGTGTAACGTTTGAGAAACTCCATCAATAGGCCATAACAAGGAAAAAAATAGGCTTTGTGGAATATTTATGTATTAGGACTTCTTTTATTGTAGGGAGAATATGGGTATGGAGGCACTAATTCCTAACCCAAAATTCTAGCAGGGGCTAGAAAATAGAAATATGAGTCAAAAAGAAGGCTCCTCCTCAAAGTTTATTATTTTATTTAGCTCTGTAGCTTTTTCAGCATTAAATCTCATTTGGCAAGGAGAAGTGCCTTCTCACAGATGTACATTTTATAATAGGCATTTCAAGGATCCAAGGACTAAAGGAAAACATTTCTGTCTTAAGTGCACTCATCTCTCAAATGACCAGTCAGCATATGTAGACAGAATATTCAGTTACTATAATTTAGTACACTAGAACAGAGAGTACTGAGAAGCAGAAGTCAATAAGAATATTTAATAAACAGGAGCAGAACAGGAAGACTACACTGAATTATCGCCAACTTGTTATCCTTACGGGTCCTATTCTATCCAATTTACTCTCCTTAAAAACTAATTTTCCTTTATTTCAGTCAGGCACTCAACCTTCTCCACCATTCACAACAATTGCCTCTTCAGAAAATAGGCAGGGGAAATATAGAAAAACATAGTCAGGCTGAGGAGGAATAATGTTACTGAAGCAAAGACTGCAATTGCAGAAGAGGAGAAAGAGCCACTCATCTTTAGATCAAGGGCTGCTTGTGGAAGCTTTCCAGGGTTCTGCATTTTGCACAGTTTACTAATGGGTTCATAGCAAAGTGACCTACCTCATCCCTGCCTTTATTTTTTGTTGTTGTTGTAATTGGCCTTTCTTTCAGTAGATTGCTATTATGCTAATTGCTTTAAGCTGGGAAAGACAAGAAAAGACAATTAAAAAGAAAAAAAAGGAAAAATTAAACTATGCACCCCAAAATAAAAAATAGTATTTTGGGTCCATCCTGTGAGCTCACTACCACAGTGTCAGCCTTCTTACTCAGTTCCTTGACTTCCATGTTCTCCCCAGGGACTCGACATTCATAACAGATGAGAACAAGGGAACTTATAAGTAATTGCAGCAGGGATTTCTGATCTCAATGACAGCATGGGGGGTCATGAAACAGACCTTAGCACCTATCTGTTAAGTCTGGGGTTGGGTTAGAAAAGCAGACAAAAGTACTGTGAATTCAACAACTCTTCATCTCTTAGATGCCTGACTTGCTTCCCCTGTGGAATTGCTCACCTCTGCCTTTGGGAGGCTGCTCAGACATCTGTGCTGCAAAAACCGGCCCTGCAAGGTTGAAACACCAGACAGAAACATCAGAGCAGCATTCCTTTGCTCACCTAAAGACCCAGCCAGGAAGGTCAGTCTTGCTGCTGCTCTGGAATGTTCAGTAAATTTAACCACTGACATGTACTTACCCTCCACATCACATTATATATATTCAGGAAAAAAAAAAATGTTTTATGCAAAAAGTAAGTCAGTCCCAGGATTAAAACTAGCTGCTTAAAAATGTATGGGTCAGCCATGCATTTGAGCACACATTAAGGAACTGCATGTGCAAATATGAATTTTTACTGACAACTGTCACTGAATTAACTTCAATGGGTATAAAGCCAGAGGCTGAACAACACGTTAAGGTATTTTCTTACAGATTTATATAGGATGGGCCCCCCCTCAAAGCTGACTCCTGGTCACCTTAGAGAGGAAAAAGAATTCGTCTGCGAAAGAAAAGCACCATATTTCAGTCCTGTGTGTTGGATAGATATATAGCGAATTTTAATTGTGCTGTCCCAAAGAGTCCTCTAAGGACTGCCACCCCAAGGTGTGAATGTGTCCATACGTCTGTGCTGTCACCTCTGTGGAAAAAAAGACTGGATTTCTGAGTGCCTTTTAATTAGACATTCAATGTCAAGGTTTTCTGCTTGCTGGTACAAGTTTTATGTAATCAAGTAAATACATAAAATGGGGCATTTTGGAGGTTGCAGCCTTTCCCTCTTGCTATTGTTTTTCTTCCATAGTAAGAAATCCTAGGACTCCATGGCAAAGAAAGCACAGACAACTCTCCCTTCTACATTAACTGACATTACCTGAAACCTCACGACCTGCCAGTGAAGAACCAGCAATAAAGGAATTTTGCAAAGTGAGTTTGAGAATATTATACACTCTGGGCTAAATGTCAGAAGAGTGTTGTGCATCGTGAGACCTCATGTGGCATAGAGGGAGGGGATTTAATTATTCATTAGTAGCTTTTAAAAAGATCTAGCCAGTTCTGCCTGCAGCAGATCAGGGAAGAAGTCCACAGGCTCCAGACGAGAAGGCATGAATGTCCAAAAGAGATATCCTAGGGCAGCCCTGTGTTTCTAGATGTGCTCAAGGAGAAATGTGAAATCCTGTGTGATGTTGACAGTGCCTATCCATTTGCCGTTGTGTGTAGGGAGAGATGAGGGCTAAGATGAAAAATGTGTGTGATAACAAAACCTCTGCTTTCCCCTGACTCACTTCAGCTCCCCATGCTGAGCTGCCCTTGCACAGTAAATGTGTTTTGTTATTGGGTTTCCCCACCCACACTCTCCCTTCTATATCTCTTTCTCTCTTTCTTTGTCTTTTTTACGAAACACAGCATTTCCCATTACTTTTCCCTGAGTTCTCACAGAGATTTTTGTAGCCTGTTGCCCTGACTGACCTGAGCTGGAAAGTGAGCTGTGCAATACTTCATGACACTGACATGGAGAAGTGAGTGAACCCAGCTCACACCAAATTGCACTTTCAACCCAAGAGCAAACTTATCACAGATTATTTTTTTTTCCTTCTCCAACCTCTGCCTTTTTATTAACTCTGGTCAAAATCCCACCCATGCACAAGCCAGTCCAAGTGCAATGTAACATCGAGGTGCACCTGCCCATATTCAAGACAATTTCAAACTGCACTTTTGCCGTAAAGGGAACACTCATCTTTTGTGGTTCAAGGCTTTGCTTGACACCAGTGAAGTCAGCTTCAGAAAAAAGTCAGCCTTATGGATCTGAAATTTATCCTTCCACCGTGATAATCAGCAGCACTGACAATTTTCTCAATGGTTTGTTGTGGAAATAAATAAATCCAGACATAATAGTATGAGACAGTTATTGGTTAAAGAGCATCTGCCCTCAATACATAACCCTTATTACCTCTAATAGGACATACACATGCACACATGATTATGGGGAAGATACATCATGCCAGGACCAACAGGTTTCCTCTGCTGCTGTCAGGGTTGAGGCTCTTCAAATTTACTTGCAATAGGACAGAATTCTCCACGAAAAAGAAAGCAACCCAGCTCTCTGTGTCCCAGCATTTTCTTGTTAGAGGATAAGCACAAGGATGTTTGGGTGGTGCCCAGTGGGATTTTTTTGGGGGGGGGACCAAAGAGATCAGTAAATTACATATTATCAGTCAGCCCATAAGTGGAGCAAGCAGCATCTATGCTTATCTTTAAAATGAAGAAGCATCTGTATCATACAGAGACCTGCTCTCCCATGGCTCATCACCACTACTGTCTTAGGAGGGGAAAAATCCAAGTCTCTTCACACAAAAAAAAAGGAAAGAAACTCCTCACAAGCTACTTTTTAGGCAACACTATGGCTCCATTCACTGGCAGTGGGATTAATGGAAAAAAATCTTTAGGTTTCAGTCAGATTAGGATTTGATGTGTACTAAAGTCACCTAATAAGCAAAAGAGAAATTGTTCTACAGGTGGGAGAAATCCACTTTTAAAGGTCTGCCATGTTTCAGCTTGCTGAAGGTGAAATTGGCTGCACCTCCAGTCTGAGGTATCTGCTGCCACCTCACCTCTGCAGAAGAGTCACTAAGCCTGCACTTGACAGACATAATGATGGGCATGACAGGTTTCTTTTTATAAATATTATATTGAGAAGGAGGAAAATCTCACCTGGATTTTGGAACCCCTTCACTGAAAAATGCTTTATAGGCAGCAAAGTTGCATGTCTTTGCTTGTTGAGGTTCAAACCTTTTCATTTTTAATATATGTTTTTTTTCCTTTCTGATTAGATCTTTAGAATTTGGGGATTGTTCTAGAAAAAAATTTACTTTTTTCTAGAGGAAGATTCTACTGTCACATTCCAGACAACAATGAAACACCTTGAGGTGCTTGTGAAAAGGAAGTTAAATAGTGCTCTGTCTCTGACTACCTCTGCTTTGAAAGGCTGACCTAAATTGAAGAATACAAAAAAAAAGGAGAGAAATACCTAGCAGTGAGTACTCAGAAACCTGAGCAATTGTTTGTACTGTGATAAAACTGTCAAAATAATGACTTTGATAATATCTACCTTTCTTTTCTCATATCATACTTTTTCACATTTAAGAGACAGAGAGAGACTATAATTCTGTGGCTTTACTTACCTAAAGCTCTTGAACTTTGTTTTAAACTGTGGTGAAGGGAAATTAAATTCAGTTAAAAGTCTGTCATCAGAGAATGAGGATTACAGCACATTTAATCAATTGTGATATAATCAGACTAGATTGTAGACCCCTTTCCTAATCCCACAAGGCTTTAATAAAAACTTTTTCTGAGTCAGCATAAGGCATTGATGCTTTAACAAACAAGAAACTTTATCTCTTAACCTCCCAATGGCTGCATATGTCTGAAAGACTTTAATGATGGAACATCTCTGATGCTGAGTGCCCAAATTATTTTGGGCAGTTGCCAGCACAGTATTGTTTGAACTAAAGAAAGACAGAGGCAGACATACACACACACACAAGAATGAGTTGGGCTTTTTGCAAACAATGATTTAACTGTGCACAAGTGGAAATATAAATGGTCTCCTAGCATAACAGACAACCTGACAGGTTTATAGTGGATAGGAGCTGAGATTAGCTCTGAAGAAATACAGATAGATGCAAGCAAATTCCAGCCAACTGTGCATTGTTGTATGCTGATACAGACACATTTGCAAATTCATACACTTTATGAAGCCAGACACAGGATTGTTATTGCTTGCTTGCAACAGAAAATAATAAATGCTAGTACACGTAGGTACATAAAGCATAAACAAATGTGCTCTTTGGAGGGTTATATTCTGACTTCCTTATTATAATCCTTCATTTTAACAATAATTAACTGAGGAAAAATCTTCGTGCTGCACCCCAGTCTCTGGCTGTCTCCAGTTCTTATCCAGGTGAAGTCATCTCGCAAAATTAGGAGCACTGTTTGCAAAAGCATTAAGAGAGTAAGTGACTTCACTGCCACTCTCAGAAGCGGCTTAGCCTCTCAGCCTTAATGGTATTACAGCTCTCACATAACCTCCAAGCTGCCAGTCACGCTGAGCTGCATGAGCTGTGATGCTCCATTCCATCAGCCCAAGCACTGCCTGCCTCTCTCACATGCAGCATTTCAACACCTCAGTAATATTTGCAAGGTCCATGAATGATTCCCTTGAAAACATGGAAAGCCTTTTTCATTGTTCCAAAAAGAAAGCAGTTTCACAACACTCCTCCCCCCAATTTTCACACTAAAAGTCCTGTTTCTAATTTTATTCTTTTTCCATTGAGAAACTATTTAATTATCCAAATGAGAATGTTTTAATTTATAAGAGACTTCATTCTCTCCCTTAGGATGATGATTTTCACTTTTAAGTATTTAGCAGATCAAAGGTGTTTCACTTTCACATATGATGTGCTGTCCCATAAGGAATACTTCAGTTTTTAAAATGTGAGATAGCCCAGTCCCTGCCATGTTATTTTTCTGCACAGTGTGAAAATTGTGAGGTTTTGTTCCCACTGAGGAAAGATTTTTCTCTGAACTGGACAAATGGCACTTCTAGACATACCAGTGACCCTTTCAGATTTAAACAAGTCACGCTGACTTGTAAGGTGTTTTTAATGGTTCAGGGGTTGGATTCAAACAGCGTTTTACACTCATCTGTTCCTTCCAGAGAAGCAGACAACCCTGGTTTCCTCAGATATGCCCAAAATCACTCAACACCAGACTGTTATGGAGGTGAAAATAAGTTTGAGGTTTGGGTTCTTTTGGTTATGCTTTTCTCATTCTCCCATAGAAGAAAAGAATTATGTCTTTGAAAACAACCTTGAATACCTCTCAGGTGTTATTACCCATATTTACCCTTGATTGCTCCATAATAATCACAGAATGGTTTGGGTTGACAGGAACCTTAAAGATCACCTGGTATCAGCCCCCTTGATTTCATTTACCAGGATTCTATACAGATTTCCTCTCCTGTATTCATATAATTACAGGAAGGTGACATGAACAATTCCTCTTCACCTGTGTGAATGTCTGAAACCATCTGTGGATGTCTACAGGTAATTAAAATTTGAGTTTGCTGCTTACGTAAAAGGCTTCCTCTGTTTTCATTTTTTTTTTCCTTGAGAAGTCTTATGTCTCATGGCTGAACATGGAAAAAGAGCATTAGAGAGGCTGAATATATCCAATACAATGAATTTTAGAATAAATGCTTCCATTTCTTTTTAATAAATTAGTTTGGCTTCAAACAAACAACAAAGAAAGAATCAGAACAGAAATAAATAGCCAATGTGAGAAAGGAACTGAAATAAATCTTTTAAAATCAGTAAAATCATACAGGGTTATACCTACACCGTGAATTCAGGGGAAAAATGCAGAAAATTATAATATTCTCTATGTAGATTTCAGGATGCAACATAAAAAGCCACATAGAATCACAGAATGTTTTGGGTTGAAAGGGACTTTAAAAATCATCTTGTTCCAGCTCCCCTGCCTTGGGCAGGGATACCTTCCACAAAACCAGTTTGTTCAAAGGCCCGTCCAGCCTGGCCTTAAACACTTCCAGGGCTGGGGAATCCAAAGATTTTCTGAGCAATCTGTGCCACTGTCTCACCACCCTCACAGTGAAGAATTTCTTCCTTGCATCTAATCTAAACCTACCCTGATTCAGCTTAAATTCATTCCTTTTGTCCTGTCGCTCCTGCCCTTGTCAAAAACCCCTCTCCAGGTGTCTTGTAGTTCCCTTTAGGTGCTGGAAGGTGTTTTAAGTTCTCTCTGACGCTTTCTCCTCTCCAGGCTCAAAAACCCCAACCCTTGCAGCCTCACAGGAGAGGTGCTCCAGCCCTCTGAGCATCTTCATGGCCTCCTCTGGACTTGCTCCCACAGGTCCCAATCTTTCCTGCACTGGGGCAATAGAGCTGGATGCAACAGAAGGCAAAAGACAATGGAGAAGAAAAGGTGAGGATGACTCAGTGGCCTTTTGCAGAGCCTTTCCCATAGTGTGATAAGGATTTCCCCACTTCAGTTTATCATTCCAGTTCCTTGTGCACATTCCATGTTGCTTATGAGGAATCCTTCTCAGCCAAAGCTAGAATTTGAGCTTTGACCATGGAAAGTCCCATCTGCACCACACCACTCCAGACACACCTGTTTCCAGAGGGGGAGAATGAGCTCCTTGTGGGTGAGAAGTCCATGATGGATCCAATTCTCCCAGTCCATGATGGATCCAAATCTCTCAGTCCATGAGGGATCCAATTCTCCCAGTCCACAATGGATCCAATTCTCTCAGTCCATGATGGATCCAATTCTCCCAGGCCATGATGGATGCAATCCTCCCAATCCATGATGGATCCAATCCTCCCAGCCCCCGACAGAGGTCACACAACAGAGCAGGGCAATGGTTGGGAAGGACATAAGGAGGACCCCAGCAGACACCACAACGCACTCCTCTCAGTCTGCTGAGCTGCAATAAATCAACAGTGACAAAGGTTTCCCTGGTTTCTGCTGGTCTCTTGGCTGCCTTGTTAACCCTGAAGCTTTGTGTTAAAATGAATTTTTGGGTAACACTCGGAGAGTGAGCAAAGGCACATGAGCTCCTTTGAAGGAGTGCTCTAGGGGTACTCTTTAATTACTACCCTGGTTTTGCAGCTCGCTCTCCATTTCAGGAATGGTTACTCCAAGCTCTGCTTTTCTACCTTACACATATTCTAAATTAAAGTAAATCCACTGAATCCAATCAGGTTAGTGTATGCAATTTAGAGAAGGGTTCAGTCCGTTTTTATTGCTCTTCTTTTATTTTGTTTCTTCTTAATTTTTAATTAGAGTGTAAAAAATGAAACCTGTTTTTTATTAAATCCTTATTTATGAAAATTGCTTCAAACTATGCACGAAAGAACACTGCGTGATTGTTCATTTTACCATGGTTATAAATATTGTATTAAATTACATATGACACAGAGAATAGTCAGTAATTTTAAAAAGTGATTTACAAAAAGGTAGGGTAGGCAATTGAGATGACAGAGAAGCATGGGTATGGATAATGCATGCATGTGCATACATAAACAAAAAAAAGCCCCAAGAAGCAGCGCAGAAAATAAAAAATTGAACACTTCAAGAACAAAGCCTAAAACTACTATGGTGGTCAGACTTTCTTTTCCTATATCATATAGCCTATATTTAAAAAAAACCCTGAAAGCACAACAGAGCCAAAGGATCAATAGATACAACACATTGCACATATTGCTAATCAGAAATTTGAGAAATAAAATTCTTATGTAGCTTATCTTTAGGTTTAGAGAGACAGTCACCCATGTGAAAGATGTGGCATCCTAAGAACAATAAAGCAGGTGGAGGTGTGTGAACCAATGCAGTGGCTGTTGTGTGCACAGGGCTGTCAGATCTTTGAGGATTTTTGTCATTAGATTTTCATTTATGACTCTCCTCATGCACAGTTCACCTTGCACTAAAAATTAGATAATAATTGGGGAAAGGGGTAAAGTAAACCCCAAGATGTGTGTATTAAAAAAGAGCCACACCCATAACACCTCTGTTGGTAACATTTTGATTTTTCATGATAAATATATATGTAAGAGACCTCTCTTTACTCTCAATTATGCTGACCAAAGCTGAAAGAGTCATTTGAGCAACTTGCAATGGTAAATGTTTAATGGGTCGCTTTCTTTGTGATCAATTACTTTATATTAATTTGTAATTTTGCTGCCTCACATGTCAGAAAAAAAAACCCAAATCTCTCTTTCCAACATTTGGATATCAGCTGTATACTGTGCTGTCAAAACTTACTTATCACAACAGGACAAAGGGTTAAGAAATAATTGACAAATGACATATGAAACCAGAGAATTAAACTGAATCCCTGCTTTGAAGAAAACTGGAGGATGCTGCTGTTTCTGGATTCCCCTTAGAAACAGAGTTTCGTCTGATATTAACCAACATAGCTAAAAAGACAGAAAGATAGAAAACTATGTGCAAATCAGGCATTCAGGCAGCTTGAGTTTGTTACTCAGGTTAGTGGCAAACTTTATGCACAACCCTAGCAACATGAAAACATCACAAAGAACACATCAGCCTTGAGCAGCACCCCAAGGAAACCTTGCCTACCAATTTTCTCTGTGCAGGAAGAGTTGCCTTCCCAAACTAGAATCTTTCTGTTGTAAAATTTAGATATATAAGAAAAATCAAAACACCTCAGGGTTGTGGTTGATCACCTGAAGCCCTGGATATTAATGCCAATCATGGTAATCTCTATATTTCTGTTCACTTGTCTAAAATATAATGAGGGTTTCCTATCTCCCTGAGAGCTGGAGATGCCTGTGAGGTGTTTAGATATCACAGAATGCAGATCATACAGAAATAAAGGGGCTAGATCAGCTCACTTGAACCCTGAGGGTGGCTTTCAGGATCAGCACTTTCCACTGACTGTCACTCCAAGGGACCTCAGAGTCCTTCACAGGTCTCTCATTACACCCCAGTAATGCTGGAAAAGGAATAATTTTTCCCTGGGCATATTTAGAGATATCTGTATATTTAATCTGTCTGTGCTACATTATCTCTACATCCTAGGCTGTCTCAGCCCACAATATACCTGTACTTGAATGCCTGTAAATCCATAAATCCTAGTAAATTCCTCAATTACAAATCCACATTAAAGCTACTTGCAAATCTCGGACTTGATCCTCCTTTCACTTGCAGTGGTTTCTCCATTCATTAGACTCACTCCTTCTTTACTACTTTGAGGAAAAATGAGATTTTCTTTTTCATATCGGATCCTCTAGGTGAGAAAATGGTGGTTTTTTTCCCCTGAAAATTCATATTTCTTGGACTCATATCAAGCATCAGTGAGACACCATTCTGCACAAGAGGGGGAATTACAGCAATTGATGACTGAGGCAATCGGTATGGTTTTATCTGCCACAAGATAACTGAGAAAAGAGAATTCCAGTGGCTTGATTGCCACTGATGTCATGGTGATGCCACTGCTGCACAAACCTCTCCTCATGCCCGAGTGACTGACACTGCCTTTGACCCCAGGGCTGCTGGAGCTGCTCCATGAGAGCATCCTGAATGAGCTGACTCTGCTCTCCTCAGCATCCTTCCTTGAGAAGGAGAATTAAGGGGAAAAAATGGCCTTTTTGGAGATTGCTGTGTCCTGGTCAGGAGGCAAAGTCCCAGAGATGCACAGAACCTCCTTGGGCAGTTCCTGTCTTGTCATGGAGGGTGCTGTTATCTCATGGATCTGCTGACAACCAGCCAGGATTAAATCAGCTACAGTGTGGTGAGCATTAGGTAGGAAGATCTGAGAGTTTTATCCCCAAATGTCAATTGCTGACGTGCAAGTTTCATAACAAGAGCAATTCCAATAAACTGGGGGAAAAAAGAAAATGTCAATTCGATCCAGATTAGATCTATGTAGCTCTAGATGCTTCTCAACTACATGAAGGTGTACTGACAATATGTAGTGTATATGCCATGAAAAACAGGAAGAAAGTTGGCCAACTGTTGGGTAGGAAGACCTGGAAAAAGATGATATTAAAAGCACGGGAGAAATGGAACTGGGGACAAGTTTTGGCTTGTCCCGACTTGTCCAGCCCCAGTCACTGAGATAGCCAGAGGGCAAGGCTATCAGCCTTTGTTAGTGTTAATGGGCGCTTAGCAGGAAACAAAAGGCTGCTCCTGGGTGGACCCTGAAAACTCCCAAATCTTATCATTTCAATAGGAAGCTGAAAAACCAGTTTCTAGGGGTTTAATATGTAACATCTATGGTAATACAAAGACTCTCATAGGCTATATGTAAATAATGTAGAGTTTGCATCTTGTACTGGATTGGTGGGTGGAAATTAGAATGTTCATCAGGGAACCTTTTTTATGTTATTGGAAGCAACACATTGTCTCCCTCTTTTCTATCATTCCCTTTTCTATCTTCCCTTACTTCCCTCTGTAACTCCCGATCCCCCTGCTCTGCCACGGAGCTGCGCCTGGCGGCCTTGTGGCAGGGTTCTCTCCCTTCCTACACTCTTCCCAAATAAACTTGCATGCTCTGAAACTGAACTGCAGAGAGAGCTGATTCAAACCGTCCGCAGAGGTATCCCACGCCAGGCAACCCCCATGATTTTTCCTTCAGCCAACTTTAAAAACTCAAGATATTTCATAGCAAGTGAAGCATGAAGTATCTTGTTCACCTGTATATACATACATGTATATGAATATGGAACAAAATCTGATTTTTTTCCTTTACAGCTCTTACAAAACATCAGCTATTGCAGAGTGTCACTGGTGAAAATACGAGCATATGTATGAAATTGATTTAATGCCAGCTAAAGGAACATTAATCTAGCTGCAAATTTTCACTGCAGGGACACGGTGCAGTAAATTTCTGCTAGTCTAACACTGGAGTTGATATTGCATGATATACGACATTTTCGTTTGGAAAAGAAAAGAAAACTTTTCTTCAAAACCTTAATTGACTCTCATATATTTCTGACTACAAATTGTACTGGATAATAAAGGCAATAAGTATAGCAAATAAACCCATATTTTTCAAACACTCTGAAAGATATACAATTAAGGTACCCAGCTCACTGTATTCTCTTCATTCCCTTTATAATAACTGGGAGTTAACATTCTTAATTCACATTGATTTCCTTCATGGATTTCTTTGGTTACTAACATACAAGCAGAACAAAAAGAAAAAGCCTGTGCTTCCAAGAAATCCTTCAAAGTGAAGTCAATAATTGGGCTGCCTCATGGGATGATCTGTAGTGATTCCAGGTAAGGAAAGTCACGGGACTGAACTATCACTGCTTAGCAAGAGTTCAGTCCGGAGTGGGGCTTTTGGGTTTTTTTTTTATTATGTTTTGTACACTTTAGTATAAAATTGTATAGTTAAGGGAGTAACCACAGTGAATTCAAATGCTTCAGAGATTATGCAGGGATAAGCATTTTATGAAATAGTTCACAAAAAAAAGGCATTGGTCCCACCCCCATTTTACTACATCAAGGTCAGAGCTTTGGATCAGTGGATGGGGACACAGTGCTGCTCTTTCAGAGTCAGCAATCCACCAGGCAAGCCTCACTGCTGGAAGGTGGCAGCTCACAGTAGAGGTGGCTAAAAACATCTTTGAAATCCTCTGTTAGATCTACTTCACTGACTGGTATTCAAATGATTTGGCTGCTCGCTTTTACAGGGTGAGACACCAAGGGTAAATGTCTGATTCAGACCAAGAATCACTGATCTGCATTTGAACATTATCTTATGACATTAGACAATCTGAATGGCAGCATGTCCCTATTTCCTTTGGCAGAGTTATTTTTCTTACTGCAGTAAAGAATTGTTCTTTCCTGCATCGTTTCCCTTTTCAGCAAAGAAGGGAAACAAGAAGCATCTGCAGCACCAGCCACTCGTGCTAGAACTACTTAACATCTTCAGAAACTGTCCTGACCTTTTGGTCTGAACTTGCTTTAGATTCCAGTGACAGTGTAGCTAACACCCCTAACAAACACCACCTTTCTAATTTCTATCAGTGTTTCAGCTGTTCCAACACGAATTCCCCTTTTGCGTTTCTCTACAGATGTGTACACACACCCCACCCCAGCTGCACAAAAATACATGTGAGCTGTGCTTACAGACAGCTGGGCTTGCAACTGGGCATGCTTTGTTCACAGAATCATAGGATGGTTTGGGTTGGAAGGGACTTTAAAGGTCATCTACTTCATCATCCAGAAGTAACATAAAAAAGCATGACAGCTCTCACAGCCTCAGCCAGTGCTTTGGGCAGCTTTTCATCAGATCTCCAGATGGTGCACCCTGAGGAAGTCAGGTCCTTATTTATTTTAATGATTTTCTGGGTGCCATGTGGAAAGGCTTTTTCCCTCTCTTTTTTTATTAGGTTCTGGTAGCAAGTCACTGTGAGGACTTGACTGGTTATAGGGGTGAGCACTTGGTCTGACTCCAACGATACCTTGAAGATTTCAAAGGCAGGAGACTTTAGGGAGGCATTTCCAGTCCTATGACTATTTCCCAGATTGGACGTGTCCTCTACAGTCCTGAGATGCTACTTATCCAGCTGCATGTCTTTCTGCCCTGTCTCTCCAGATGGAACAGCTGGTATGGGATTTTAGAGCATTTCCAATGGCAGCCTTAAAAGAGCATCTGATGTCCCTGCACAGGAAGGGGATGTGGTCATGCCAACCATACCGAAAAGTAGGTGCTGTAGTGTTCTGTAATAGACATTTTATTGCAAACTGTAAAAGTGATCCCGTTTGCAGCTGTTAATATAGGCAGACCCATCTGCAGTCTGTGTTTGGCCATTCCAGAGTCACCTGTCCCAAGGATTAGCTGAGGTCCTGCATATGCCACCTCACGAACAAGTGATGGATGTCACAAATAGCTAGAGACCCTGAGGGTTTTTTAGGACTCTACAGGGAGCAGTCACTTCTGAAATCTAAACTATCCCAATTGTCATGCAGGAATCAGAAGTATATTTCAGCAAGGACTGAAAGGGAAAAGCTCAGAGGCAGCATAAACAGAGTCCGGTTGTCCTTAGCTTAATAAAAGAAGGACGGTAAAATGTAAATAAAAAGTGTCCAGCTTCAATCTAAGAGTTATTCAATCAGCCACACATGCAGATTAAATCAAAACGTTTGGATAAGAATAAATTATGGTGGGAGGAAGAGAAGATGGTTAAAAGGGTTGAGGGTTTCTTACCTAATATGTATTTTATACAAAAAAATAGCTGAACTTGCTTTGAAGGTGACCTTCTGGCAGAGGGTAAACCTGACAAATTTCACTCTAAGGCTGGAGATTCAGAAGATAACAAATGGTTGCAATCAATAGCAGAACAAAGAGGCAGCTTTACCCTTTGGCAATAGGGAAGGGCATGGCTCCACTGGGTGAGTGGAGCCTTGCTCTGCTGGCTCACAAAGTATGACCCTAAAAGTTTTAGATGCTGCTTGCACAGAGATTCCTGCAAACCCTCTGTAGTCACATAATGTGACATCAAGAAATTTTTCTTCTACGTCTTAATATACACAAGTTATTTCTGCCATTATTTATTAGAAGCAGATGGAATAAATAGAACTGGAATCTTCTCTCTGGAGACTGAAAAACTGAGTTCTAAGTCACAGTTCACATTTTAAATTGAAAAAAAAAAAACAAAACAAAGGGGAAAAAAAGAAAAAAAACTAAACAAAACAACCAAACCAAACTAAAAAACCCCCAAAAACCAAAAAACCCCCAATAAAACAAAACAGACAAGCCCCCCCCCAAAAAAACAAAACTAAACTAAAACAACAATAACAACAACAACAACCAACAAAAAAACTTAGTCTGATGATTTTGGAAAGAAAAGTTTTCAATTAACTTATTTATTCATGAACATTTGCTATTTTGAGTCCCCTGACAGTCTCCTACTCTTTCAGAAGAATTAATAATATTGCATTTTTGCTTACACGTGTCAAATTTTTGTTCCTTTTTGTTGCCCACAGAATATTTGTTTGTTAATTGTTTCCATTAACTGATCGGTATATTTAACCATTAACTTCTTCCAAGCCCTTTTTCTTATTTTTTAACTTTGTACAAAAGCGTAAAACACATCGGTGGCCAGAGTTGCTATGAGAACTCTGGAATAACAATTCATTGTAGTGGACAGAACCCCAGGATAATCAAGGCTGGAAATGAGCTCTGAAGGCCATCTGGTTCAATGCCTTTCTCAAGGAGAAGCTTTGAGAAGATAAAATCAGGTTGCTCAACACCTCACACCAGATTTTTTAACTGACCAAGGTGAGATTTCACAGCTTCTCTGGGCACCCTCAGCCTCTGCTCACCAGGCAAATGCTCCATCCCTGTGGGGCTTTGCTGATCTCCTGCACTTTGTGAAGTCTTTCTTGCAAAGCCCAGTGCTGGACACAGCACTGCAGATGTGGGCTCAGAAGGAAAAAATAGCCCTTCTGCAGCCTGGCTCTTTTCAATTTGCATCATACACACAGCAGGTGAAGGTACACAGACCCTTCCAGGCTCAGCTTTCAGCCTGAGCGCTCAGGAGCTGTGCCTGCATTTGCTGTGACAAGTGACCCTCAGATTTCTGGCAGCAGAAGTTGTCAGCTTTCCAGTATTGCAGTTTTTTAGGTCTTAGGACTATCAGGCTGTCAATGCCATGGGCTGCTGTCCTAACAGTATTGTCAGCAGATGTCCCCACTGAATCCCTCCCCATCACTGTGACTTTCTAACACATTTTTCTTTGGCTTCAGGATGCTTAACTGAGCTGCAGAACAGTTCCCCAAATAACAAGGGTAACAATGACAGCAGCAACAGCAGCAGAAGGGAAAAAGACTCATGCAATCAGTCAGGGAGGAAATTAGGACACTGAGGTTGGGAACTAGGGGTAGGGGGGAATGCTGCAACTGACAGGAAAGTAGATTGAGTTTGAAAAGATTTTTTAGCTCTGTATACAAGAGGACTCAAGAACATCCCACCTGAGGCTATGTGTGAGCTCACCTTCTGAGATGGCTTCATTGTCAGCACGAAATACAATGTTTTTTGAAAACCAAGACAGCACATACACAGGAAACCCATAGTTGCAGAGCCAGGTGGAATCAGGCTTAGAGAAAAAGAAACACGTATTTCTTAGACTATCCAAAAGAGTAGCTTCAACTTAGATGCAAGCCAGCACAATGTAGGTACTAAAAAAAAATAAAAAAAAGAGTAAAACTGACCTAGAACTGCAGTAGACTGATTGGGTAACTATAAGCCAAATTTCAGTTTCTCCAGGAGACACATCTGTAATCTCTATGTGCCACAGGTGGAAGTATGGGGATTTCTGAAAATATGATTTGAAGATTATTTTAAGCTTTTCCTTCCAAGTTTTAGTAGCTTGGCCCCTGCCTGGACAAGGAAAGGAAAATGGTGCTTTCAGAGGCTTTTTTTCACACTGAGATTTGATCGGTCTCTAACAGCATGCTGTTGCCTGCTGTGGATAAAGTCAGCAAGCAACACGATCATCCAGAAGCAGGAGATCAGAATTATTTTTCTTACACTGTTAGTGACTTGGAATCAGGCCTTGGGTAAATTATTTTATCCCTCTGACCATGTTTTTCAGAGGAGCTGTGGGGTCCCCATCCCTGGAGGGTTCCAAGGCCAGGCTGACTGGGGCTCTGAACAGCCTGGTCTAGTGGAAGGTGTCCCTGCTCAGAGCATGGGGTTGGTGTCGAATGATCTGTAAGGTCCTTTCCAACTCCAACCATTCCATGATTCTACAATTCTATGGTTCTGTCTTCTCTTGTTTTCTATTTTGTTGTGTGAGCAACAGAGTTGTGGTAGCCCCAAGGAATCAAAGCAGGTCTGGCTTCGATCTGAAATCAGATTACTACAACAGAGCATCTACGTTTGCTCTAAGCCTCACATCTCCCTGTTCCTATATGCTGCAGTATTCCTCATGATGGAGGGGTTTCAGATGACACAAGCACTGAACTTTTTTTTTTTGCCCAATATATCCTCATCTTCCAACGGTGTCTTCTGCTGGGAGTGAAAGTGAAAATTCCCCACTAGCTGAAAATGGTTCCTAATTTTTCACTGCTGGTTTACGTACAAGGTGTCTGGTCAGTGCTAGGTTGGCTTCTTAACATTTTAGTAGATGAAATTCGAATCATCTGATCCCTGTCTGTGCTTTTAATTCCCAAACTGTCTCTTTGGCGACATCCTAATTAGTGAAATAAACAGGAGCAGAACACCACAGAAATGGGGTCCCAGCATTTTTGAAACACAAAGTTCTATTTCCCTGCATACTCCACTTTCACAGAAAATGGTCAGGCTGCTCCAGGGAACAGTGTGAGCCAAGAAGAAGTTTGGATGCAGGTGTGGGTTTGGAGAAGGGAATTTAACCACACGTGCATAAACAATCTGCAGTGTGCAAGCTCTCCCCATGATCAGTTTATTAGTAGAGATGTAGCTTTCCATATTTCACCTGGCTTGAATTTTGAACTGCATCCTTAAAGCATTCTAGGAATGCTGCTGCCTAATTTTGACAACCATAAAAGATTTCCCATGAGGAAAGGGCTTCTTAGAACTCACATTTGGGAGAAAAAAAACCTGTTCCAAAAATGACCTGCAATTCCTAATAGCACAAGAGACAAATGACCAGTGCACTTTCCATAGAAATTTTGCTCTCAGATCCTCTAGGCATGTCTGAACAAAACCCCTCGGTCTTTCTATGAGATCTGTCCTGCCATGAAATGGAGGTTGTCACAGAAACAACCTTAAGGAAAGCATGATGCAAAAGCAAAATAAAATTATTGCTGTACAGCTTTTAGATTTTACCTTAAATTCTTGGGGTTTTTATAAGAAAAGGTGGTGAGAGGCAGGACCAGCACATAGCAGAGCACAGAAAATATTTGTACGGGCTTTGCACCTTCTCCATTGAGTTATACTGATCTACTTACAGAAGCAAGAAAGATTCTGGTCTAGAGAATCAAACATCAACAACAAAACTAGGGGGAAAATTTGCATTTTGTTTGTCACTTTCCCAATTTTTTTCTTAATAAAACTTCAGACTATAAAAGCACAATAAATACAGATAGCACATTAAAAATGCTTCTCCGTATCAGGAAATTATGTTCTTAAAGCAATTTTGGATTCCCACCTGTCTTTACAATATTACACTGAATAGCTTGTTTGTGCTGAATCTATTGTACAAACTATTAAAAAGCCAATAATTCCAAATTACATATTAAAATATGAATTGAGTTTAGGAACTAAAACCAGATTAAGAGGGAAAAAAAATCTCTTTTTCTCTAAAACTATCTTAAAGCCTTTACTGGCATTCATTTTCTTTTCTCCACTGATTTTATTGACAGCCAATTTTGATAGGTTCTCTTTTTTGCCAGGTTTCAATATTTCATGACAGTTGGCAATCCAGTGTTGACATAGTGATAGGATTTGATATGACCTCCAATACTTAAAAGCCAACTTTATTTTGGAAGCAATAGCTGCCAACACTTTAAATAGACATGAAGTCTTGATATATTACACCTCCCTTGTATGGGAGCAAAATGCGATATGAGGTGAGCCACCAAAATCTTTGTCTTGTTTTCCCTTGAATAAAAGTCCCCAAGGGAGCAATTTTCTTTTTCTCTCTTTCCTTTGTATTTATTTATGCATTTCTCCAGTGCTGCCATAGGAATACAGGCAGCAGATGTTGCAGCACAGCTGGAAAGGATAACAGTGAGGTCACAGGGGACATTTTGGGGCATTGCACAGTAGCAAGGGCTCTGGCCAGACAAGGGAGGAGCCACGTATGAATTTCAGTGTCTTTGGGCTCCTGGTCCTAATGGTCGGCTATGCTCATGGAGCACAAAGACAGTCTGTGACTGAACAAAGAACCAAAAATAAGACCTTCAAGATAATCCTTCATGTTCCAAAAGGAAGAGGAAACAACCTCAAAATGTTTTTATTGGATATTAGGAATTTTTTTTCACTAAAAGGCTTGTCAAGCATTGGAAGAAACTGCCCAGGGGCAGTGGTGGAGTCACTGTCCCTGGAGATATCTAAAAGTTGTGGATGCGGCACTGAGGGACATGGTTTAGGGGTGGGCTTGGCATTGCTGTGCTGATGGCTGGACTCAGAGATCTTAGAGATCTTTTCCAACCAAATGATTCTATGATTTCATGACAAGGGATTGTAAGGACTGACTCAATTCTAAGCCTTCCCTTTTACAGCCTCTTTAGCAGAGAGGAATCCTATGAGGGAGGGAGACTTCTGAGGAAGTAACAAAGCCATCCCTGAATATCCCTGAGCTAAGCTATGTCAGGGGAGAAGTCTCCAGGCACTGAACAAAATTTTGAACAATGTTACAACTACAAAGATCTGCTTTGTCAGCTTCCAGAGTAGTTTTGGCTTTGGAAAGACACAAAGATGTATATTCCTAAGGACAACAGTAAGGACCATTTTATAGGGTCTGACTTACACTCTGACACTTCAGTTCTGTACTGTTCATGGTGATAATGTCAGCAGAGAAACTACTTCTTTAAATTTGATTTTAAATCTATATATGTACAACAATTAAAACCAACATCCTGATATCTAATTGTTCCCTTATGCTCACTTTTGGGACATATAGTGCAAATTCTTCCACATTCTTCCACTAGCCCAATCAGCACCAGGATGTCTGTCTAAAGAGATGCTAACAAGTAGCTTAGGCTACCTTTGCAGAGGCCTTGGCATAGTCCTCTCCTATTTTTTAAGGTGCTTTAGCACATCAGCTCTGCCAAAACTAGATTTGCAACTTGGAAAACATGAATATATGGAGAAACATTTAGGCCCTTTGTCATTTACGAAAGTAAAATGCTCTTTCTGTAAAGTCATTGTTTCCTTGTTCCTACTGAGTGCAACATTAGGGAGCTGTCTGAATATTAGTTATAGAGTTATTCATAATAACTGGGTTCCATTTAAGACCCTTACACAGCTGACCTGACAAAAACAGCTATTACCGCACATCAGCCCCATCTCTACGGCAATACCCTCTATTTGGGTGTCAGATCTTCTCCTCTTGTTTAACACACCTTACCTCAGGTCACTTTTATAAAGTAGGGGAAACACAGTTATGCCCATTTTGTGCACAGGAGGTGAGCACAGAGACCCTGCAATGTCTTACATGCAAAGTCTGTGCCCCAGACGTGAACCACGCTCCAGAACCTAAATCACAACGCTGCTGTAATTTCCTTCCCTGTTCCATTAAACTAAATTTGCTTAAACTAATGTAACAGCAGATGCTCTGTGCACAAGAGTAGTGTTGCATTAAAGGTTTCCCCTCTGCTAGTCACAGGCCACAAAAGGGAAAAGAGTCACCTGAGAGAACCTGAGTGATCTGTACTGTAGACATGTACCATGTCTGATCATGACAGTGCCATTTGAGATCTCCTAGTCTCACAATCTGGATTTTAGCATCCGGTCTTGAAGACTGTCAGTCTGTGAAGTGCTGTCTCTCTTCAGACTTCCTCATGCAGCTGTTCAGATACCTCAAGCCATCTCACATGGCACCAGAAACCTGTTTGTAGGCAAACAAATCAAGCTACAGTTTGGATGGAGCCAGCCCCAGTGCCTTTAGTTGGTGTTGAGCCACCCAAGGAAACAGTGCCTCCCTTTCACACCTGGCTAGTCCTGTCCCATTTAAAGCCATGTTCACTGCCCACTCTTTGCATGGTCAGCAATTTCCTACTTCAGTAATCTTCTAATGTTCCTCCTTGCATTGCTATAAAGGTAATCCCCAACGAGTTAAAAAATCTCATTTCTATGATTTTATGAGATGCCTCATTTCTATGATTTTATGAGATGCCATTTAAAGGAGGTCAGGAGAAGGAGTTCTCATGTTTATTAATAGCAACTGGCCATTTAATTTTTCAGCTGCTTTATCTCCTTTAGCATCTCTTGCCTTAAGTTTAAGGCAGCTGCTCTGGGAGGTGTTCAGCTCTATGAATTATAACCTGACTTTGAGCAGGAGGTTTAAGTACACAAAGCAAGTCACTTGATTGATGGCTCATTTGATCATCTGTGCAGTCAGGGTCCTTGATCTGCTGCAAACCTGACTGTGCAGTCAATACTGCAGCATCCCTGGCTGGCAGGAGGATTCAGGGTCAGCAGCTGTACTGTAATAAAATCTGCATCACTGTAGAGCTGGGCTCTTGTATCTTGCCTATCTCTCCCCCTCTGCTGCCTTTCATTGTTCATGTAAGAAGTGCAGGTCTGGGGGCTTCCTTCTTGCCCTCCATTCTTCTGCTCAGGCCAGTCTGTCCCCTGAAATCCTGTGGCCTCTTGTCTCCAGCCGGTTGACCAAGAACAAGGCCTCTGTTGCACTAATCCATTTTCACAGGAGTGAATTTAACCTCAGAGAAAATCCTTGAGCTTGAATATAATGGACAGTGAAAATATCGCCAGTGAGAGTTGGTCTACTTCTATTGATTTGTTTGGTTTTTGATGAAAGATAACAGTCTGAAAAAGTTATGTCCTTTCTGTTTTTCAAACAGTAAACCTTACTGTTCGAAAAAGTGACGCATAAATCATGGGGGCAATTCAGCTATCAAGGGAACTATGATGTCTCAAGGGAAAGGAAATACAGCCTGAAGAAAAGTGAAAAGCTCTGGACTGTCTTTCCATGATCCACCACAGCAGCTTAGACACCATTCCATGATAAAACCTGTAAGGAGGTTGTAGTGAGGTAAGTGTTGGTCTCTTCTCCCAGGTAACAAGTGACAGGATGAGAGGAAACGACCTTGAGTTTTCTCAGGAGAGAATTAGATTAGATATTAAAAAAAGATTTCTTTATGGAAAGCATTGTCAAGAATTGGAACGTGCTCTCCAGGAAGTGGTGGAGTCACCATCCCTGGAAGTGTTCAAAAAACATGTGGATTTGGCACTTGAGGACGTGGTTTAGTGCTGCACATGGTGATGGTGCTGGGTTGATGATGGGACTCGATGATCTTAGAGGTCTTTTCCAACCTTAAAATTTCTGTGATTCTAGGAAATATCTCCAAACTGCAATAACTTGAATGTTTGTCGAAAGGAAATATTCGGATGTGAGGTGGATGGACTTGAAAGGCAAAGTTCCATTTCTATTCTGCCAAATTCTCTCAAAAGTTCTGTTCTCTGGCCTCCAAGCTCCCTGATCCCACCAGCAGATTTTGTGGGAAGGCAATATTGACCTCAATAGAGAAAGATGTGGGTAGGAAGCACTTAAACCAACTGAACACGTTGAAGTCCATGGGATCACAGGATATACAAATCAGGGTGCTGACAGGTGACTGGTGCCATTGCCAAGATCCTTGTCACTGTTTCTGAAAGGCGCAGGGAAGTGGTGGAATCGCTGCAGATATGGTACCTTGGGCCATGGTTTTGTGATGGACTTGGCAGTGCCGGGCTCATGGCTGGACTCAATGGTCTTATAGGAGTTGGAGTGACGGTGTTTGTCTTCCCAGGTAACTGATATGAGTGATGGAGAGCTGCCTCCCCGGGCATGGCTGAACACCCTCCTGAACATGGCAAGTGGTGAATGAATTCCTTGTTTTGCTCTGCTTGTGTGCACAGCTTTTGCTTTACTTATTAATGTGTCCTTATCTCAACCCACGACTTTTCTCACTTTTACTCCTCTGTTTCTCTTTCCCATCCCACAGGGAGCAGGGGAGGACTGGAGAGAGTGGTTGTGTGCTACCTAGTTGCCAGCTGGGGTTAAACCACAACGGTATTATATAAAGCACATATTATTATATTATATTAATATGGTTATTTTTGTACAACTGACAGTGTACTTGTTATGAATACCTCACATGTGTTGTGTTCTATATATGTTACATGAAGTGCATGGCAGTTCATATGCAGACACTACAGCAAAAGCTTTTTATAGATATCCATGAATGTGTTTATGGAGTGGGCTATTACATAAAACCACCAGCAACAGCTTCTTGAGGAACCCAGTTCTGTCACTGCATGTTAGGGAAGATCTGAAAACTGCACGGAGCTCCTCAGGAGACACGGGCCTCGTGCTGCCTCCTTCCTGCTCCCTGATTCCATTTAGACAAGAGACAGGGGCTCAGACAGGGCTGTGCCGAGGCTGAGGAAATTTGAAGAGGCAGGAGAGTTCAAATGCCACCACCTAAAAACAAGGCAGGGGAATGAGATTTTGGAGCCGGACACCTCGGTCTCACTTATTCCTTGTGCTAGTTGTCTGCGTCCTTGCCCAGATCAACCCCCCAGGCTGGGAAGATGACAGATAGTTTTATTCCTAAATCTTTCATGTATATTCTGTTCCCAGGACCATGACTTCTTTCCAGGCTGCACTTTTCCAGCCATTCAAATATTACTTTACAGGCATGTTTTGAGTGAAATCTCCGTTTGCAACTGCTTGTGGAGCTTGGTGATGTCACTGGATGAAGTGTCTCTCTCCAGAAATAAAGTACTGTTGGTTTGCACCAAACGTCTTCATAATCACTGGAATCTGTCCCACTTGATAATGCAGAACAGAGAGGTTTGAGTAACCGGAAAATACTCTTAATATCACAGACCACTTCTCCGTGAGGAAATTTGTCAGAAACAGTTGTGAAGGTTGTGATCCACATTCACTCCTGCAAGATCACAGCAAGTGAGGGTACAACAGAGTAATTTCTGGAATGAGGAGCAGGAAAAGGGTGAAAAGAGCAGGATAAGCAATTCTCAGAAGCTCTTTGGAAAAATATAAACAATCTGGTAAGGGGGAGGAAGTGTGGGAGTTGAGCAGAAGAAAATTAAAAGGATAATTAGAAGAGAAAAAAAATGGGTTGCTGAGAACTTTTTAGCTGGTGAAGCCAGGGATTTCAGATGAATTCACAGCAGACAGATGGTAAAAAGGGGGAAAAAACCACCAACCACCAGCACACCCTACAATCAGTTCCTTAGCATGAATATTAGAGGGATTTAGTTAGGGATAGGGAATAAGGAGTTGGCAGCCTTAACACGCAATTATTTTGTTTTGTATCTTTGCAACAGAGGAAGGGGGATCAGAGAAACTAGAGACAAAAGCCACAGCTCTGGTTTGTTGTGGGGTGTGAGCTGGAACAGTCAAATAATCCTCACCATCCACCTAGACTGATATTTTAGCTGCAGTTTTCACATTTCCATGAGGTCGTGGTTGGGATTCCCTTTTTCCTTGGACACAAACATCTCAGGACACTTGGAAGATTAATTGATAAACAAATGGGTTAAACAGAGAAGTCTTTTTGTTATATCAATAATCAGTGTATCCTAAAGAAAAAAAAAATGGTGGAATTAAAGAACAGGTTATAACAAACTCAAACACCCCATTCCCCCATTCTCTGACAACATCAAGCAGCAGAAGCTGTAATAAGCAAAACAGGAAAGAAGGAAAAGCATCCCCCCAGTGACTAGGAAAGCACAGATCTTCCCAGTTCATCAGGGTGAAGGACAGAGATTTGGAAAGCTGTTTTGACTGAAGTGCCCCTTAATGGTGTGGGGCAGAGACCAAAGCAGCAAAATTGCTCTGGCCAGCACCAAATGCTCTTGCCTTGCTCTGGATGCAAAACTGACACAGGCAAAACAGCTTGGATGTCCCTTCACAATATTCTCCAGAGCCCGGGATCAATATCAGCCCTTTCGGGGGAAGATGGGGTGACAAAATGACATAAGGACATAATGTTTGGTAGAGATGCTTCGCTTTGGGTTGTTTCTCTTTTTTTACTGGCTAAACCAAGATGCTCTACACATTATAAGGTTTCTCAAGGGATATGCTTACAGAGGGGACTTGTTACTCCTGTCTAGTCTAAAGTTGGGCTCAACCTATACCCAAGATGAAAAGAGTCCTCATGCAGACTTGGAGAGGCCCTAAAAATATGAGACATTTCATTAGAAAAACCATTTCCCACTGAAATTACTAGCAGAACTCCCATTGATTCAATTAAGGGAAGAATCACAGTGTTTATAGCCCCCAAACCTGCTTATACATGAGGACATCTGACTCATGAGGACAGTAACCAGAGGCAAGCTATTCACACACTTTATTTTTCATGGTGTCATGACTCTAGACAGCACAGATGAGACCAAAATGATTTGAAATAGAGAAGCATTTTTATGTAAATCAAGGCCAAAGCTTTCTGATAATTTTGCTGATTTCAACTACAATTTAAATTTGCACCGCCATATTAATTAGGGATATTTTTAACAGAGGTATTACTGAAAATGAAGGGAAATTAAATGGGAATGAAAGAAAAAAAACCACACAACCTTTGTGATTCCTCTAGTGGAGTCTCTCTCATGAAGATGATTTGATTTTGAAGTGTTGCAATTTGCACATTATCAGTTCATGTTTGATTGGAAACACGTTGTGTTTTGTATGGTTTGGTTTGGTTTCTTTTGTTACTACTGAGCTATTGAAAACAGTATAAAAAAAGAAAAAGGATTTTCACAAGCATGTGTGTCCAGGCCAGCATTTCCACTCAAACAATAAGTTTCCTTAAACACCATCAGCTGTGGGAATTTTCTTACAACAGCTCTGACCTTGATCATGTTTCCTCCAAACCCCTTCCTCCCCCAGCTGTTTGATGCCCCAAGACCCTTTTTGTGCTGCCCAAAATGGGGAACAAAATGGCCCAGAAGACCTGAAAATGAAAGAAATGTCAGAATATGGTGAGTAATACTGTTTTACTGGAGGTACAAACCTCCTCTCAAAAGGATTTCTAAAGAATAAAAGGTTCCAAAAGACACTGGCACAAGGCCTGGCTTTGCAACAGCTATTTCCATATTTCAATTATTTCTTATCAGAGGCTGTGATTTCTTGATAAATCAGAACTCTTGCATCACTTCATCTCCCCCTTAACTAGTTTGACGAGAAAAATTGAACTGCTATGGTGGCAATTTAAGTGTATTAAAGGAAAAAGTTAATCCAAAATTTTGATTCGCCAAATTTAAAGTCCATTTCCATTACATTTAATAACTTCAGCCTCTCTTAGTTCATCTGTACTTATCTTTAAGTCTGCATGGCTGGGTGGCATTAGAAATAAGAAGATTATTCATAGTAGGATGCTCTGCCTATGAACTTTTTCTTAGCTCTCAGTAGAGATAAAGAATATTTGCTCAACTGTATATCATTTCAAAATCACACGAGTGGTTGGCTCTTCTGTTCTTATAAAATCATATCTCACACCATCAGCCACAGACCTTTCAAAAAATACCAAAAAGAGTATAATTAATTCAAACAGAGTAATCATTAAAGTATGAGGATAGTCAGAGACATGCTTTTTCATTTCCCTCCAAGCATACATGAATTATGAGATCCAAGTCACAGCTCTTGTAAGAGACTAGTCCACGCATTTGTGGAGGAGAGGGAACTTGCTACATGAATTCTCACCTTTTCTCTGTAAATCCATGCACAAAGCATTTGGGTCTGAAGGCCTGAGTCGGGATGTGCTCCACTACCCCATGGAAAAGGAGGCGAGGAAGGGAGCCCAAGGAAAAAGCTCCGTAAAAACTGACACTGGCATGGTTGGGAAGGAGCAGGCTGGAAATCTTCCCCTTGGGGTGGCAGCAGGTTCTTCAGTTCTGGAGGATTTAAGGAGTGATTGGGGAGGGGGGAAAGTGAGAGAAAAGCTTCCATGCAACCCTGCAGCATCTGGTGCTTCCCTGTGTGTGGAGTCAAGGAGAGAGAGCAGAGCCCTTGGAGCCGGCGTGGGAGCAGGTGGGGGAAGGTGCTGCTGTTATTTGCAGCAGACGTTCCTTAGCAACAACCTTGAGCAGATGGAGGGCTGGGTACCACTGCGCAGAGGCTCCACCAGCATCCCCTCAGCCTCCTCAGCCTCTCCCCGCGCAGGGAGAGATGAGGCAAGACAGCAAATCCTACCACAGAGATTTTCTCCCGACAAAAGGAAGATCGTTTTGACTCGTGCCAGTTTGAAGCCCAAGGAAATGTGAGCAAATTTCATGAAACAAGTTTGATAAATACCAACAATATTGTGGTAATTATATAGTAGTTGCTACATATCCACATACATATATACATACAAACATATTCTTTTACTATAACTGAGTAACTAGGATTTCTAGGAATGATGACAAATCTCAGTAGCTTAAAGAGCATAAATGTGACTGAAAGTATCTTTAGGTTATCCTGAACCATGCTTGATTTAAAACATTTTTAAAATTAAGACACCAGGTCTTAATCTGTATCTGAAGTAAAAGGATGATATCAGGTCTTAATCTGTATCTGAAGTAAAACACAAAGTGATTGATAATCCACGGTTAAAAAGGTTACTTGAAAATGGACAGTTCACAGATGCAGAGGATTTCAGAGAAAGTCTGCATTGACAGATGGATGTATTACCAAATTAAAGAAAACAGGAACCTTCTGTGGGATAACTAATTAATCTTGTACACGGAGAATGTGGAGAATCATCAAAGTTGAGCAGAGCTAACAGCAGAGGTGGAGCCTCCTGCAGAGAGAGTCCATAAAACTATAAAAAATGCCACCAACTTCTGCGGGCACCCCTTTTTTCTTCAAAATCAGGTGTGCAGAATTGAGCACTCTGATATCCTCTATTATGATATTGCATATGTAAATATTGTCCTATCATTAAAGGAAAATAAATTCTACTGTTTGCATTTGATCTGCCTACATGCCCTTGAGGTTTGGCTGTAAATCTGCATGCAAAAGCAAGGGGGAACAAAAGTACAGAGGCCATAAAATTTCATGGTCAATAAAGAGCCATAATTGTCTCCAGGGGGAAGGACGAAAGCTCTCTTTTCAGAGTTTGTACATAATAAGAAGTGGTGGTATTTCTTGCATCTTCTTGAGAGTAGGGTGTTTGAAACACATCTGTGGCCAAATTAGAATTATGTCGGTAAGATTTGTGCCTTCAATTCCTCCTTTCTATTAATATCACCATAGACAAAAATCTGACAGATTAATTGATTTATCTTCCTTGATTACCTTGATTAATCAAGACCTAGGTGAACTTTTTAAAGACTTAGGAATAGCTCTGTAGCCAGAAAAAGCAGATAAACACTTGATTGATTATGTATTCTGGTGAGTCAAGCTCACCCATATGGGATTTCATCTCCATTTCCCTTCTGCTAATCTACCTCTTAGAAACATTTTAGCAATTCCTGTGGGTGATACATCAGTGAATAGAAATTGGAAAACCGCAGATGAGTCTGAACTTATTTCCATTAAAGCCAATGGATGTATTCCATTAACACCAAAGACACCAGTCTGAGAAATAATGGCAATAATGGTATTTAATATTATTTCTTTGGCAATGTCTGGAAAAGGGGAGACAAAAGGAGAAGAATTCTGTTTTGTTTTTTTCTTCTGTAGAAGTATAGACCAAAAAAGAATATAACCAAAGCAAGGCTGAGGTTTTCTTTCCTATCAGAATTTAGGAATTATTCAAAATAGTGCAATTTTGAGGAGATGGTTAATTTTCCAGGCTTCTCATAGGTACCCTATGAGCTTGCCTAATTCTAAGCTTTCAGCTCATTTGCTGGTCTACCAGGTTACGAAATTTTCTGATAATTCCCAGTTTTTTGACAGCTCACCTGCCAGACAGGACAAGATCCAAGCACAGAGATGCTTCATGGATCCTCAGGAACCAAAACTCCTTGTCTGATAGCTACCAGACCACATGCTCTCAGGTTCTCCAGGGTTTCCACAGCTCCAGAGTCAAGCTCAATACCCTGTCGCAGATAATTTTCAATGGTTATTTTTCCCCTGAGAAACAATGAAATAAAATTTCAGAATATCAGATCTTAGGTGACCAACTTCCCTACGCAGACTCCTGGGTGAACGATTCCTGCTGAATCAGCTTTGGCATGCAGGCAGAATTTTGTTGTGGATGTAGCCACACAAGTGTCATCTAATGGTCATACATGGGATCATTTTTTAATTTCCAATTACTGCCTCATCAGGTCCATTTCTATACAGTATAAAGGGGGTTGGACTAAACCAGGGTGTGTCTCTGTGTTTGTGTAATTTATTTGTTTGTTTGTTCTGCCGTGCAACAGTCACAGAGGTTTCAGGGAATGAATTACATATCTCAGGTAAAAGGGCCACAATCTGTAGCCAGCAGGCACCACTGTCCCACACCACTGAGATTGGAGTCACTGCACAGATCTGGCCACACCCAGAACCTTATTGTGCTGAGTCTGTGCCAACTCCCACCGAGTTCTCTGTGCACTGCAGAACAGCTTTAGCATCTCACCAGACACTATTTCCTGCTGCCTTAATGTGGAATAAGTTTGATTTAAACTGATGTTGGACTGTCCAGGTATGGATTTGCAGTACTTACGTTGATTGATATTACTCCTTCACTTAAACAATAACTGCAAGAAGGCAGGTAAGGGTAAGATAAGGCCAGAAAAAGGCAGTGTTATTACTGTTATTGTAATTTTAGCATATTTTTTGTCTGCAACTTTTCTCCAATCAGTAGCAGTAATTACAAGATACCGTCCTTCAGCAACCTGCTCTAGTGGGAGTTGTCCCTGCCCATGGCAGGGGGGTGGAACTTGGTGATCTTTAAGGTCCCTTCCAACCCAAAACATTCTATGATTCTATGAT
This sequence comes from Origma solitaria, assembly GCA_013397895.1. Taxonomy (NCBI): domain Eukaryota; kingdom Metazoa; phylum Chordata; class Aves; order Passeriformes; family Acanthizidae; genus Origma; species Origma solitaria. The sequence continues at coordinate 750,024 of VZRL01005606.1, forward strand.
CTTCTTAGCCATTATAATGCAATAGTTCTCAAAATGCAGTAGGGGCAGGAACTGAGATTAGTAGGCAATCCCATACATGACATTCTTGCCTCACAGCTGCTGCCAGCATATCCATTTTCTTTAATTACTTAATTTAAAATAGCTTTTCCCACTCCTTTTCGCACCCACAAGTAAAAGACATTATGGATAGTTCCAGTTTTGTATCCGTTATCCTTTATTATTTTATCCTCCATCAGGGGTGATTCTTTAAACTTCTAGGAGAGCCAACCTCACGTTTCACAGAATATCCTTTTTTATGCAAAGCATTAGCAAGAATGACATTTCAGCACTGATCCTGAGAAAAGGACATTGCAAAGTGTCTTCATGGTGAGATAAATCCAGTGCAGCATGAATAAATGCATTTCCAGGGCATTTCCGTTCTGATTGTGTATCTAGCTGGAAATCTAGACAGCTTGTTTAAATCATCAGTCTACTGGGTTCAATGCCATGGAAATTGGAAAGAAGTTCTGCTTTGCAGGACTTGCTGCACTGTATCTTGTAGAACAAATTTGAATGTGCCTATGACCAGAGCAAAGAAATTTGATTGTGACACTTCTTTGCATGGATTGTGTCACTTTTCATACTACACTGACTTTTACAGGCTTCAGTTCAACAGCTTATGTCATTTGACTCCAGAATAATTATTTTGAAATACATTGGGTTTTTTTTTTTTTACTTCTGTTTGGTTTGGGGTTGTTTTGGTTTTTGGTGGTTTTTGGTTTTTTGGGGTTTTTTTTAAAGGTTCACATGAGCCTTTTTATAAAGGAGCCACTTCTTGTATAATTTACTAGACACTTACTGTGCTATTATTATTATTATTATTATTACTTCTCTTTTCTGCTCATAAAAGTAATAACATGGGAAACAACTCCTTACTTTGCCTTGTGAAGATTCATTTTTTTATAGTAATTCCATTATTCTGGCTAAACCCTAACAATAAAGAGGAAATTTCCCTGCCAATGATGCAGGTACTAAATAGCAAGTGACGCATTTTTGGTGCAATCATTGCAATTGTCACCAAGCACACAGATGGTGACCTGGAGGATATGAAAATCTTGATGCAAATTTCTCTAACCAACCCTTTGGCTTACTTTGATTTCAATGTGCTGCAGATATTACACAATGACCCATTCATTACAAGATATCCAGATACAGTTCTGAGGCTGAAGGGAAGAATTGCAAAACAAACTTTTATATGTAACTCTGATTTAGAGGGAGGAAAGACTACGATCTCAAAAATGCTATTTGGAAAAGGCTTTCAAAGACAATAAAACCCAAGATGGAAGGGGTGATTTCTGACATTGCATAGTTATTTCATTCCATTTTGGTTTTGACACTGAAAAATACCATGATATGAAACTCACTGTCTCACATACTCCTAAGGATATTTAAAAATAGCTGTCTTTTTGTGCGTCTTCATGGCATTTCTTTCAATACACCTTTTTCCTTATTTTTAATTTTAAAAGTTGTCTACTGTTAAATATTTTAGCTGTTCTGTCTCGTTCTTATTTAAATTCTCCTGGCACCTCTGAAGAACTACTTCCTGCAGGAGTGAGAGGCACCTTTCATGCCAGATTGCCTTACAATTCCCCAGTGACAGCTCCCCCTCTCCTTGTTTACCTTCCTGGAATTAATGTAATGCCACCTTCATGGCACAGGGGCAGATAGCAGCCATTCCCTAAATTGTTGTGTAACAGCATCATCTCTGGTGCAGGGTAGAGAACAGGACCTTGGTGACGCCAGGACACAGAGGCTGGGGCATAAATCACCTTGGGGATAAATCACCTTGGGAATAAATGACCTTGAACTCTCCAGGCAGTTTGTGGTGCAATCTGAAGGAGCATTGCACATAAACAAGGGCTGCTCAGAACTGGCTTGTCTGGGCACAAGGACAGCTCTAGGTCCATTCTAACTCTGTTCTGGACAATTTACCCATGAATCAACCCCCCACATTCTGCACCCTCACTTCCTTTCCTTAGAGCCAAACTCCATGCCCTTGGTCCAAGCCTTTCATCATCAAGAACACAGAGCTTTGTCTTCATGAACATCACATAGCCATCACTCCAATCCCAATGCTTTCCCCATCTGCACTTACACCCCAAATTTGTGCCTTATCAATGCTAATTACCAAGCAGGTCCTTGGAGAGAAACACACAGACACATCTGCCTGAAGAAACCACCAGGAGCAGCTGCCTTGCCCCATTTGCCTTTGCTTGTGCACTGTCAATGGCACGTTCACCACGCTTGATAAACACTGGAATAAACTATTTCAGACTCCTGAACTGCCTGTCTGTCTGTCTCTTCAGCAGCAATAAGGTCATTCTTAAAAGCAATACAAATTCTTCTAAGTAGAAGGAAATGACCTTTATTTGTTGCATGTCCAAGTAAGCTGCATTAAAATAAGATGAAGACCGTGACATGAGATAACCGAAGATGGTAAATTTAGGCTGACACTTCATCCTTAACTTGAACTATTCAACAAGAAAATATACAGAAAAAGCAAAGATTTGTCCTTAAATCAGATTCTTTCGGGATATGCCATTGTGCTATATGTTTAATATATTTTCAGGTACTCCTTGAGCTGCCTGCTATAGGAGACAGAATCCCTGGGAAAACAGGAGTGCTGTTAAGAGCATCACTGGGGATCTGAGTCCCTCAGGACCAGATGCTATAAAGTTAAATCAGAGCAAGAGTCCCTGCCCAGACAACTCCAAAGATAAATGCCAGAAGGGATACAACAGAATAGTCATTCAGGCAGATGAAGGAGGGATAAGAAGAAAAGGCACTGGCTGAATGGATCTGATAACAAAAAAAAAATGAAGGTAGAAAGAAAAAGGCTTGTGAGTCTTGACAGAGCAGCTCCTCACAAAGATGGGGTTATAGGAAAGCACCAGTGAGCTTGAGGAACAGTCCAAGAGAAACACGAATGTGGGGCTTCTTCTATTAGACATCTAGAACAGTCTTTTTGGTGACTGTGGGTTTTTATAGTCTATTAATTTTGAAACTAAGTGTTCTGAGATTAAAATCAAATGAAACATTTTAAAATATAAAATGTAAAACCATATCAAGTTAGACTTGGGACACTTGGGGAAAAAATTCTCACACTGAGAAGTGAGACTGCTTTCCAACCAGGTAGTCAACGTAGACTCTACCCCAAAACTGCTTCCAGGAAAGCTGAAATTGAACATCTGGGTAAAATGGGAAAACCAAGAAAAGAAAGGCAAAAATTCAGATTGCAGAGGAGATGGCAAAGTGTTAATTTCTTTGTAGGGTTCATGATGAGGATGGACTTGGAGGGTTTTAAGGAGGATGAGGCCATGAATTTTGCCATTTGTTATGGGAAAAGCACAGCAGTAAGGGAGAGGGCAAGCCATGGAAGCTGGCAGATCGTGGGTGGAGCAGAGGCAGGAGCTGACACTGTGATCCTGATTGAAAGAGGCTGGGCAGATAGTTCAGTTCAGTTCATTTGGTTCAGTTCAGGCAAATAGGTGCTTTGTTTTGGTTTCCTTGTAATAAGAAAAGAGAATCCTGAGGGAAGCACAGAAAGACGTCACGGTGGGATGATGTGGTCTCAGCAGCCTGGGAGATCACTCCTGACAGCAGTGACTTACACAGAAACGAGGAAGGTCAGCTTCTACATGTCAGGGTGACAGGGAAGCTTCTGGCTTATGAAAACAAGAGCTGATCAAAACTTGGGCTGGAATGTCAGAATGGCTGCAAAGGCCTTTAATTTGGGAGAGGGAGACTGTCCTGGGGTGGCATAATGATATCTTGTATTCCCTATCGTTTTGTATGCTTGACCAGAAATATGGTCCTGTAGCTTTAACTGTGTCCCGCAGCTGGGAGCTCTGCCGCCAGCGCGGGATGTTTTGAAACTTTTCCCCAGCTATCCTACGGGGGAGTGAGAAGGAAGGGACACTGTTTTTTTTTGGCTCGGTCAGTTGCTGCTGCTGGTGGCTGGTGCTACTGGTGTGGCTGCTGCTTGGGTTGGTTTTTTTTTCCTCCCTGCGATTGTTTTTCATCGTTCTGGACCCTTTTCTTCAACTTGCTTTCTCATCCGAGAACCTGAGGAGCCCCGGGGGACAGCGGACGAGAATCGTCCAGGGAGCCACCGGAGGAACTTCACCTAGCCCTTCGGGGCCCCCCCACCCCAGAAAGGGGAAGCTACGCCTGAGGAAAAGGACACTAAGTTCATCAGCTGTTTGTTCAGGTTTTCTGACCCCTTTTCCCCTTTCCCTTTCCACTGTGTGGTCTGTTAATTAAACAGTTCTTTCCACTTTAGGCTGAGATATTCTGTGTTGTGGGGGGAGGGGTGCCAGAAACCTCTGCTGTGGGGGAGGCACCTGCTCGGAGTGCTTTCCACCTAGGATATTTGTCTAATCCAAGACAGAGACCTAAATTTGACCATTGCTAAGGAGCTGCAAACCTCAACAGAACAGTGGGATTATCCGCAGCAAACTGTTTCAGACAGTGATTTTAGGCAGTGAGATTAATAAGAACGGGAGATGAACCAGGAGCAGAAATTGAAGAGGAAAGTAGCTTTTTTTCATGTTTGTTTATATTTTATTTTTCTTTTCCTTTTTTTCTTTGAAGATATATAAAGGAGCAGACAGGTCAAGGGGTAAACACTTGCAAGATGGGAAAGTCACTAGGGCAAAAAAAGATAGATTCAGGAAGTGGAGTAAATTTTTCTACCTCTCAGATTGGTGGAAGGAACCTACATTTAAATTAGCAAATTCCTTCATGTTGTGTTGAAATACAAAAAGGAAGACTCAAGTTAGTGTTGTCCCCAAGGAACAGTGAGTCTCAACCTCAGCTATAATTTAAGCACCAGATAATCCATGTGGAAGGGGCATGGTATGGATTCTCCATCCACAGAAAAACACTTAATGAGAACAATTATGTTGTCATGAGAGCCAGAGTGGAGGTTTCACTGTGCACATTTCACTGCCCACAGCAGCACTTACTAAACCAATACTCCTTTCCTCTGTTTCATTTTTTATCGGTGCCTTTCTGATGTATATTTTATTCCTTTTAAAGCAGAAAAGTGCAATAACCAAAACAAACAAAAAAAGCCTCTGCAGCTGATGTTTTTAATCACAGTTTTCTGCAAAGGTTGACCAGTAATCATGAGTTATTTTGGGTTTTCATTATTCTTTATGACTTCTACACAGTGTCACTGGTGTCTTACTAACTTAATTGTGCTTGTTTCCTTCTGCAGAGTGAGTCCTGACTGAAGACTCAAATGTTTCTGGTATAAATTCACAAAACACATCAGAATTTCCCCCCAGCATCAATAAGAAAAAATAATACTGAATGGTCTTTTAGAGTGACTGAGTTTCTTTCCAATCCTATCTTGAAAATGGTAGAAATGTTCCTATTCTTAGTAGAATTTATTAAAATAATGTTGGTAGGTAACATTTTACACTTTGACAGTGTAAAAAGTTACCACCAGTTTAAAATTATAACTTTAAACCACACCATATCATAGATAAATTCTATTATGAGAATTAACACATAAAGTTCCATTCAATATCTTATTTTTAATTTTTTTCCATTTTAGCAAGAAAGTTTTAACAACGGGTTTTTTTGCCCATCCATTTAGGCCCAGCTCCAATTTCAAGGTAAGATGCCGGGAAATATTGTGCCACTGCGTAAAAAAATATCAAAACAAAGCAGTAGTTCAGTATGACAAGACAACTTATCACTGCCCAGCTGGGATGCCAAGAGGAAAATCAAAGCAAGCACTGGTGTTTGTAGGCTCCTGCACAACATGACAAATGTACATTGTGATCTCAAGAGAAAGGAAGATGAGCTCAGGAAAAGTGTAATGAGGAGTGCTCTGTCTTTGGGAGTCAGCAGCACCAGGAGCGACTGCGGTTCCAGTAAAGCTCTGCTACCTAAAACATTTTTATATTGAGCTGCTGCTAATCAATAGCCAGAAGAACTCCTGCTCCTGTATACTCCACAGGAAAGACACCACACAAGCCTCCTAGGACAGGTTCATGGCTCTCTTGGAGACGCTTCCGAGAGGAAGGGCAGGGCTGGGATCCATCGCGCCTCCGCTGCCGAAGAGAAGATTCTGCAGGCTCGTGATGAACCACCCCCAATTCCAGGGCAGGGAGGCAAGAGGTGCTTGGTGAAGGTTGCTCCTATCCCAGGGTGACTCCTAAGGGAGCTGCTGAGGGTCTTAGTGCACGGGTGGGATGTGGTTTCAGGTAAAAAGGGAAGGAGGAATGAAGAGGAGACAGGGACAGGGATCAAGTCCAGGGCGGTGTGGTTCACCTGTGCCCTTCCTGCTGGGCTGTGCTGGTGCCCTGAGGTGCCTCTCACATCTTCACAGTGCAAACAAGAGACAGAACTGTCACCCATTCCCTGTAAAAGGTGTGTCTGGTGCACTCACAGGAAAACTCATATCAAGTTTCTCAGCTGAGCATCAAAAGGGAGGCGTTCCAGTGCTGAGACTGACCCCAGGAGGGGCAGGGGAAGTGGAAAAGGAGGTTGTACCTGGCAGACAGCTGAGTTTTCCATCCCCGGCTATGCAGCAGGATGACATTAGCTCCTGTGATTGAATGGCGGCCTATGCATAGATATCAATAAATAAATCAAAACCCCTTGCATGAACATGAAAGCTGAGAGTGTTTAATTCAGGCGTGACTGTTACTTTCTTCTCTGCACCAGGACTGGACCACTGTGAGATATAAAGAAGCATTGACTCTATTAGGTTTAAGCTATTTACCATATTAATCATAATCCAGCTCACCTTTCAAAAAGTAAATAACATATTTAAGATTATCAGACTCAGTTTTGAGCAACATTTTTCTTATTAAACAAGCACACAGGACTGGCAAAAATCAATAGGAGAGTTAGAGTAGCCTCCCCGTAGAGGGTGTTTGTTATCTCCCGTAAGTCACTGTAAAAGATGACAAAGCTGCCACATCATGACAAAAAGTAATTTTACAGGATTCAGGTGGGTTCAAGTTTCCATCTTCTCATGCAATCCCGTGCATCATGTGTTTCCACCAGCTAAATGAACCTGCAAGCTCACCAGACACAGGTGGCCACAGATCTCAGTGTGCTGATTTCCATTTCCTAGGCCGTCTCTCCTTATCTTTCCTCTTTAGCAATGAAAAGAGGAAATCTAATTCTTCACAGGCAGTGCAAGTTGGTGTGATTGGGTGGGTGTAATAGCCCCCAGCTGCAGGTGGCTGGCTGACCACATCCATATGGGAAGAGGTGGGGATTCATATTTCAGCTGGCAAGAGGAAACTTGAATGATGTCCAGCACATTCATCACCCAGGTGACACGGTTCACCTCCCTCACTGTCCCTGTCACCTCAAATAACTGCAAATGGCCATGTAAAGTCAGTGAAATTGCTATCATTTAGATTAAAATTATTATGTATAAAATTTTGTTCTGTGCAGTTTCCTAAGTATGAAACTTTTAAAAAAATTAATTACTGATGCTAAGATTTTTGGGGATGGGGTATTTTTAAAATTTATTTATTTGTTGTTTGTTAAGGAAAGGGTTTGGTTTCTACTGAAGTGGAAGTAGATCTTAAATTCTTAGTTGATGTGTAAGAGCTATTATAAATTTGTATTATCATGAGGCATGTTGCTCTTATCATAAGAGCTTGTAGCTGTAGTGGGAAGATCAGTTGGAACAAGATGAGGTAAGTAGCCATTCCAGATAAATATTCCTAATGCAGAGGAAAGGTGGTAAAAGCAGAGAAGGATTAATTAAACAGCCTGTGGTTTTAGAGCATCTTTGTTTCAGAGAAAGAACTCTTATATTTGCCTTCCAAATCCTTATATTTGCCCTCCAGTCAGTAAATTGCTTTTAGTGGAAGTTACTGTCCATTGGTGAAAACAAACCTGTATATGTTGAGATGTTAAGGACACTGGGAATAATAAAAATAGCATTAAACAGTAAATATGTTTGCAGTTGTACCTGTTGCAGTGCCAATCTCAGACATACAAGAAAGACACCACTTTTCCTTCTCCTCCACTCTGCAGCCACTACATGAATAGAATAAAACTGCTCCACCCGTGACTTTCAAACTTCGCCGTTCCCTTCTGTTATCCAGATTAATGGGCTGTTATTTTGTGTGTTTGTCTTCCTACCTTTGTTATTTCTGACTTGAAATGTAGCTCCTGATGATCAATAGGGGTTCTAATATGCACATACTCGCACTATTAGAAGCACTAAGTCATGCACAGGACTCGCAGCTGAGAGTTCACTTTGTTAGCTCTGTTCTCCAGGCTTTTTCATAACCTTTACCTGTCCTCTGCATATATTTTGATAACTAGTATTGAGTGACTCTCTAAAGTGAATACTGTAACCTGCACAATGAAATTAATCAATAATACTTGCTATCCTTGATATTACATTCTGGGGCCATTTAATTGTACATCTCTGGAGCACAGGGCTGCTTTTATGATTTTTTATATTAATAGCTGGTTGAATTGGAAAACTATTTTTGTTCCATTTTTAATGAAGAATTTCTCCTCATTTGATGTAAAAGAGAACTTCACATTCCATGAAAAGTGAATTATTTGCAGGATCTTTCTAATTTTTCTAAGTGTTGGTGCAAATTTCCTGTCAGGCCACTGGAACTGGGATATTTTGCAATTAGGTTAAGATCATTCTAAGCCAACACAAACTTTTGGTGTCAGGGACACAATATCTGTATGAATGTGTGGTTGATGCACACCACAGGAAGGTTTTCACTGCAAGAAATCACTATTCAGGGGAGTGTGGTCACCTAGAAAAGCGATATGTGGAGCTGTAACCACGGGAAGGGAGCTGCCTCAAGGTCTTCTGAGAGAAGGAAAGGTCTTGGCATGAAAACATCTGCCATCTGATTAGTCAGAAAATCCCACAGGAGCTACTTGAATACCCCAAAAAGTAAATCTAGATCCAGCCATATATGATTTTTTTCACAAAGACATAATTCCTGCCTCTTTTTCCTGCACACCTTTTGATTAAGGATGAGAATAAGTTTTGGTTGTGTCTTTGTAGCCCATTCTGAATTTGCCTACAACCAGCAGATACAGACAATGGCCTCTTTTCTGAGGTGTCATAAATAAAATTTCTACCTTGGGCTAAACTACTGGCTCTGAGTCTCCTTGTGGAGCATCTCTTGGGAGCTCTGCTCTGGGTGGGGGGTAGTATCTAGTTCTTCAGCTCAGTGTTCAGCCATGATAAGCAAGAAATCCTCCCTTCCATCCCCATATCTTCTCTCTTATCCATCATATAATACTCAATTGCTTCAACAAGCCTCATGCCTGGGCAGTGGAGTCCTTTCACTTCTCAGTCCTGATTCATCTGGGGAGCAGGTCCAATGCACAGATGTAATAGGTGCATGGATTTGTACAATAAATGGCTGGAAGGTAAGAGATTCTTATGAACAGCATCCATTCAGCTGTCACAGAAAATGATAGTTCTAGTGATTCCCAAGCTATGTGTTTTGCGTGTTAATAAAAGCACATAGGTTTCTTTTTCAAGGTCAGTAATTGTGATTCTTTTTAGGTAAGATGAAAAGGGAGACTCCAAACTTACTTTCGGGTTACAATATGGTTAGATAATTATGCTACATGTGTCTGGGATCATTCTTTGGCACAGCTTTGCCTATATCTGTACTGTTAAACTCTCCCAGACTTGGAAACAGGATGGGCACATCCAAACTGCTTTCTGGGAATCGTCCCGGCTCTGTGCTGATTCCCCAACTGTGTCCAGGATGCATTTGGGAGAGTGCCAGCTGGATGGGGCCAAAATCATAGCAGGAACCATTTAACAGGACAGTCTATCAAGTTGCCATTGCTGGGAATGTTCCCTGGTGCCATTCAATTAACCAGGAGTGATGCAGTCCAAAAGTCTAAACTAATTACCATGAAAAGAGACAGTAATTCAGTGACAGCGTTTCAGGGCCATATGCTGGTGTCTTTGGGATCTGGAGTGAAAATGAAAACATCTTAAAGAAAGCTTTGCCAAATGAAAGCTCCAAATGACAATTGCAATAAGGAAAAAATATTAGGCATTGTCAAAATGTGAGCACAGTGAAAATCAGCAGGGGAAGAAAAGATGAGCCCATAGGAATGGGTCATGATAAAACTGCCCTTCCCTTGCTTCCAGAGTATTTCAATAGAAAGGAAACAAGGTTGAAGAACCAAAGAAGCAAAATACTCAATTATTTACACAGTTGTGCTGTTTCATTTAAAAAAAAATACTCTTTAAATGCTGTGTTTGCTTTACTGGAGTGCAGAGTTAACCACAGCATGTTCCACAGGGAGAGCTCAAATCAGCTTTCATTTAAACCAGATTTCAAACTCGGGCATCCTGGACACAGTAATGTGAGGAACATTTACAAGAAACAGAAACGCTTTTTCAAGAAGTCTTATCAGGAAGGGTAAATGTGCCACACACATGCTGGGGCCTTGTAAAATTCAAATTTTTCCAATGAAAATGCAATTGTAAATGATAAACCCCTCCTTGAGTTGAACTGAAAAGGCTGGAAAAATATATGTGTGTTTTAGAATTATCAAGTAGTCTTCCCCTGGCATGGATTTAAAAATGGGATAAATGAAATTAAGTAATCTAGTTGCACATGAGAGAAGATTTCACTGTGATAGTTTATTTTACTACTGACCTTAGAACAGTTTTTGCCAGACCTCCAGGGCTAGCAAGTGTCTGGATCATGGGAAGTTACTGCATCAGCAAGGAGATAAACAACTATTGCAAAGGCCATTTCTTGCACTATGGCTCTGCATGGTATCAGCTACTGGATGTACTTTGAATAAAGACTCCAAAGGTGAAGAAGGAGGGTAATTTCCATCCTTGTTTACTGGACCACCAGCTGGGTATGACAAATGCCTCTTCCTACTCTTGTTAAATAGAAAATACTTATCTACTGAACACCTCCAACACAGCATGACAGTGAAAAGAGGAACGGAAAACATACCCATAGGACACAAAGGTAACTCGGTTGCACCTCAGCAAGTTCTCCTTTATCTGGAAGAATACAAAATTTGCTTGAAACCATTGCATCTAAGAAATGGCTCACTCCCACTTGTATCTTGTTCTAAAGAGAAATTGTCATAACATGATGGATCTACCCTGTTAGCTTTTACCAACAGCCATTCACTAAACTGTGGGAGATGGATAAAGGTCAATTGGTGGCTGAGATAATTGAGTTTAATCATGAGCCACCTAAGTGAGGGAAGACATTACCACCTGGCATTATATAGTACATTAAACTGACTCTTCTGTGGCCTGTAAAGGTCATTGTACATTGTATGGCAAAGGTTGTGCTGTGAAAATGCTAACTGATTTTTAATACTGGCTGCTGACTTTCCTCTAGAGGGTGTCAAGTGCCTCTTGGGAGTACTTACTGACACTCATTCTCAATTCAATCATCATTGTCACCCCATGCCAGCAAAAACAGATGGATTTTTGAGGTCCAGTCCAGCAAAGTCGGGAAAGGACTAAGTGACTATGTCACTGAATGACTATGCCACCTCTGTCCAGCTTGGGTAGTATGTTTGTATCCCTCATCCTGAAAGCAAGATAATCCTGTCCTCTTGCCCGTGGGACTCAGAGATGGAAAAGGCAGGTTATTACCATTCACAGAGTGAGTCTGAGCACTCGGAACCATGCCCACAGCAGTTTAATTGATTAACTCATATTTCAGCTGACTTAAGTAAGGGTTACACAGATCAATGCAGAAAATAAACAATCATTGAGAGCAAGTTCTGTGGAGGACTCTGAGGTGATCAGGGATGGAATGCCCCAGAGGAGTGGCTGAGGGTTGGGCAGTGTTCAGCATGGAGAAGAGGTGGCCTTGGGGGACCTTAAAGTAGCTCCCATGGAAAGGTCATCAGGAAGAAGGAGCCAGGCTTTTTCCAGTGTGGTGGGAGGATATCAGAGAGTCTTACACTGAATAGAAGAATTTTTTTTCCCCTATGAGGATTGCCAGGGAGTGGAGCAGATTGCCCAGGTACATTGTGCCTTCACGTCTTTAGAGCTTTTTCAGACCCAAATGGATCAAACTGAGCAGTGTTCATAGGATCCCAACCTTGTTTTGAGAAGGAAGTTTCAACACGGGTCTCCTGGGGTCCCATTTAACCCAAACATCTGCTGACCCCATGAAATGGGCACATTGGTGCTGGATACTCCATTTGTGTGAGCCTTCCCTGGAGAATGGACAGGTGGGAATATCCATCCTTCTCCACATTCAGCACACACAGCAACCAGTGCAAGTCAGATGTTGCTTCCAGCTTCAAACACCTCTGAAGGGCGTTATTAGATGGTGGTATTTTGCCTTCTGAAAAGAAGACAGTTGATAATTTTGTCTGGCATTTGCATACATGTTCAGGAGCCTGTTCATTATTCTCATCTTCAGTGGCAAGAAATGCATTTGAATTGTACACACTTATGAAATGAATGCAAAGTTCAAACCTTCCTGGTGCCTGTCAGTTAGAGTCGGATGGATTTCCAGGAAATCCTGAAAGAAAGAGAAATATAAGACTTGCAAAGATGTGCTTGGGAGGGCTGTGGTGCGACAGATTGCCTGGCTCACAACGGTGGGCTCAACGACAAAGGGAATCCCTGGAAAGGCATTGGCAAATTCTGTGTCCATAATTCCCTCAGTTCTAAAATGAATTCTGGAAGGCTGATCATCACTTGTATTAGCCACAATCTGTGACAGTAGGGAGACAAAAATTAATGATGAAAGCACTTTAACAAAAAAAAACAAAAAAAAAACCCACAGAAACTAACCAATAAATCCAACCAACCAAAAAACCAGCCCCCCAAAAAACACCTCACTACAAAAAGCAAAACTTCCCTATTTCAGAATTGTATATTTCTAGAAAAAAATACCTCCAGAACCTCTTTAAATGACACTTTCAGTAGTTTAGACATTATTGTTTATGTAGAACTTGTCACAGCTTTGCACAAATGCTCAAAATTAGGGGAAAAAAAAACCAGGCAACAAAAAGGAGATGAAAAAGCACTACCAGGGCTTAAATGGAACAGGTGAAAACAAAATTAATTCCCAGTGCAATCCAAGCTCCTTTTTGTCAGATTTAAAGAATTTCATCCAATTTCCCCATTAATCAGATGATAAAGCAGACCCACATTCTGACACGAAGCATAAGATAATGTCAACATTATTTGCAAACTGATACATTACGGTGACAGCCTAATGTTTATTACTGTCAAATTACTGTCATTTTATTAAAAGGACCAAAAGCTCTGGCTTTGCCAAGCACAGCTCCCAGTCCCACCAGAGCAGGGGAGCTGCTCCCTCTTTCCCCGTGCTGTTCCCTGTGATGGAGAACAGCATTTGTATCCGTCTGCACAGGCAGCTCTGTGAGCCTGCTGGATCTTGAACAGGGCAGGGAATTTTACATTCCAAGACATCTTTTAATCTGAATATCACCCTTTTGGTTTTGATTATTCTGCGTTGGGGGATTTTTACTGGTTTGTTGCTGTTTGGTTTTTTTCCCCTGAAGCCTTCCTGTGTATTATCCCAACAGTGTGTTCTCCTAATAGCTATTCTCCCTGTGGTGTTCGTGTTGTTGGGGACAGATTCCACTTGCCTTCCTCAGACTTTCTCTGCTTTGTCAGTTTTGGCACTTGTGAAGTGACAAGCTATGAAATTTTAGAAAAGATATCACTGTGCCACCTGCTAGACTTGCATCTCCTGGTCAAACAGAATGTAATATTCTCATCACCTATGCTTTTCTAGTGTAAAATAAAAATACTTGGTAGCACGTCTGGGCTAATCCACTCCATAGGATTGCATGTAAATACCCTAACATTTATTTTGGCATTGTTAACAAGAGCTGGAAGCTGGAGACAACAAAATTCAACCTTAAAATCAGTGATGATTCCCTAGAAATAATATTGTTAAGAGCTGACACAAGCACAATACTTACACAAGGAAAGGAAGGACAGGCAATGTCTTCTGTGGCCTTTTAAACAAGGTTTGAGATCCTTTTATCCAGCTTTGGAAAGAATTGTTGAATTTGCATTTTTTGAGGGGGAAAGGACATTTAAACCTATTCTGCTGAATGAATACAAGCATCAGCAGCAGGACTGGGATTCCTTGTGCTGCACTCAATGCGATCATAGCTCAGCCACTTAGCTAAGGCTTAATAATTTCTTGCAGTTGAGCTTAATGTTATCAGATTATCACTTATCATTTCCATAAGGATTTCATTACATACATAAAATACGGAGAAAAAGGGCATCAGATTTAGGTATTCCATGCTCCATTTGGTGCGGCTCTTGCTTCCAGTGTTGGCTTCTTACAGTTGGTAATGAGCAAAATGCAATTACTGTTGGCTCAAATGGGAGTTAGAATGACCCCTTAAACTTTTGTTACAAAGGAAATAAATGTAGGATATGTTCCTCTGTACATAGGTGAACACACTGCAGAAATACACATTCAATGACATGTCCCATAGTAACACAATACGAGAGGTGGGAAATGAGATGTAAGTGCTGAGGGCTGGCAATTGGCTTTGGTTGTCACTGTTAAATTTTCCTAGCTAAAATACTCTCACCCAAAGACAAACTCAGTGTCCGAACCAGGTACCACTGAGCTTCAGCAGATGATTTCCAGAAATGAAACTGAGGTTTGTGAAATCAATCACTGCAAACCAGAACCAAAAGAAAATTTGTTAGATGCCTACACAAGAAACTCATGGCTCCTTTCACCACTTCCTACAGCCTGTTCAGCTCTTTTTCCCAGAGAAGTTGTGGATGCCCCATCACTGGAAGTGTCCAAGGCCAGGTTGGATGGGGCTTGGAGCATCCTGGTGTAGGTGAAGGAGTCCCTGTCCATGGCAAGGGGGTTGGAATGAGATGGTCCTTAAGGTACTTTCCAATCCAAACCATTTCATGATTCTATGAATCAGAGAATCTCATACAAAACTAAATGACTTTTAATTAACCTATTTAAATTTATGTCTTTGCTTCATTTGGATTCATTATCTGATGTCCACCATTTAGGGAAGAACTCCAACTCATCGTCCAAGCCAGTGGTGGCCATGACTTGTCCTGTTCATGAGACACAGCCCTTCTATCACATCAAACACTTACATTGCGGAAATTCTTCCAACCCTCTACTTTTAAAAAGGTAAGGATGCCAAAACAAGGCAGGCTATGGAGCTTGCACAGTGGGAAAGTGAATTTCATACACACACAGAGAACCTTCGTATGAAGACTATTTTCAGGTGAGCTGTACACAAAGACCAGTCCTGAGGGTCAGGAAAAATTAGCATCTTTGAATTTTGCAGGAGCCATTTCTAAGCTTGGCTTGGCTAATACTGAAAACCAGCAACAGCTCATGACTAGGCTTTTCTCTGTGACAGGAAGAAGCGTGCACACCACACATGGCTAATCTGAACGAGCTGCATCAGGGTCACTTCATGGTCCCCAGTCTGTGTTATGTGAAATTGCCAAGATGATACATCTTCCTTCTTGAAAAAAAAAAAAAAAATAGATACTTGGTGTATGGATGTGCTTTGTGGTGTTTGCTTTTTATTTTTTTTTTAACATCTTATTTGCATAATAGATTGTTTACTTATTATCTAATTTTACCAAAACACTTATGTCAGATCTTCTGGTATAAATGGAGGTAGTCAGCTGAAAAACTACAGTAGCAATAAACACAAATTCAAATTAAATATAACTCATCCCAAGAACAGGCAGAAGAAGCATATCTGGTAGGATCTTAAGGCTATGTTTTTTTTCAGTTTCAAATACAAATGACCTCTAGTATACTGATATTTAATTGCAAACATTTAGTCTGATTTAGTAAGCCTGCAAGTCTGTTTCTTCTAGAAGAGATTAGTAAAATATTTTCTCTGGGTGGGGGGAGGTGAAGAGAAATAGTCATCTGCAAGGAAATAATAATTTAAGTATGCATCCCTACCAATATCCAAACAGTGGATCTTAAATCTGCAGATGTCTGAAAAATATTTTAAAGTCAAATAAGGCAGAAGATTAGGAGCTCTTTACTCCCAGGGAATTTCACATGCTTAAAGAACAGCAATTGCTTTGTCTTGTGCTGAAATGTTACTCTCTCTGGGGTAAAGAGAAGCAGCTGTGTAATAACACATAGTGATGCCACACAGGAACTTGACAGGAAAGGAAAAATTGCACGTGAAAGAACAGCAGCACCAGGAACTTCGCTAGACAAACTGTGTAGTCATTACCCTTTCAGATTATCGGGACAGAGATGGAAATTGGCTTCCTGTAGCACAGGGCCTTTAAACACTCCTCTGTGGCAAAGCCTGAAGTCTGATATCTTATTCGAAGGCTGGCAACCACCACCTCACAGGGCCCTTTGCTCTGCTGCTGCTGCGAGTGCTGTTCTGGTGTCTCAACAGCAGAAACAAGTTCATTAATGAGAAATCTCTGGTTACAGACAGAGTTTGCTGGTGCAAATAACTCTGGCCTCTTTCAAAAAGTGGGTGGGTAAAACAAAAAAAAAAAGGAAAAGTAAAAAAGAAAAAAAAAACAAACCAGAAAAAACCCCTGAAAACAGGAAAGGCAGCAATCCAAATATGAATCAAAAGCAGTACCACCTACTGAGTCAACGGGAAACTGAAATGAGATAATAAATACCTGGCTCTGGATGAATATTAGAAGCTCATCAATATGGTTTACTTGCTTCTTAAAAGGGGAAGTGCAGGGTGAAAATTAACACAGTTGCTGGAAATCTAAGACACAAATAATGAGCTTCACCAGAGGCTTAGGAGGTAGAGATGGATTTGCCCATAAAGGAATTTGCTACATCTAATGAAAGCATTGGTAAATGTAAAGACACCCAAAGAAGGAGCACTGAAGAAAATCTTGTGGGGCTCACAAATCGCTGCTCTAACCAGCAGCAGAGTTGATCTGAGTGTACTTTCCTTGTGCCACCAGAGCTGTCTGTTTGGCACAAACAGGTATTTCCTGACCTGCCTGGGTGGCAGGAGTGTGGCACTCTGTCACTGACCCACAGCCCTGGTCAGGAGAGTGACAATCAGCAGATCATAAAGGCTGGAAAAAATGTCCGAGGCCGTCAAGTCCAAGCCAGCACTGCCAGGTCCAGCACTAGACTATGTCCCTAAGCACCACATCTACACACTTTCTGAACATTTCAAGGGAGAGTGATTCCACCACTTCCCTGGGCAGCTGTTCCAATACCTGACCACCAGCGAAGGAAATTTTCCAAATATACAGTTAAGTTTTAGGTGAAGGATGCAGTCACAGCTGAACAGATGCTGCCAAGTCCCACTGGGGCCTGATCTATGACACTCACAAGCCCCAACCATTTCCAACAATTTGTGAGTCAGATCTGCTCCTCCCTTGAATACAAATTCACTGTATATGGAACCAGGGTCCATCAGCCCGAAAGACTGAGGCATTCAAACCATCCCTCTGGAGTTTTGTGTGGCAAAAAGTGCTCATCCATCTCAGTCAACACTGTGATGGTAATTGCTGAGTGATCTCACTTTTAAAAGATGCACTTTTAAAAACATATATATGGAACCATAGCAGCCCTGATGTGCAAATATGACTCTGATGACAAAATTTTGAACTCTATTCACTTAAAGACCAGTGACTTGTACTTGGATGAGCAGCTGTTTAAATCAAAGCTGTAAATCTTTCAAGGCTTGCTCCATTCTAACCAAATGTATTATGGCCAGGGACTTAAAATTCTGATTGTTCTTTTGGAAGATAACAGTAGATCATGAGGCATGTCCTAAACTATACTTTTTAAATTTTAGGTTTTTTTAAATTTTAATGCTTCTTACATGGAGCTAATAGGAAAAAGGCATTCACAGATGCATGGACTAATGCAGAGATGAGTTCTGCTCACTAGACCCGAAATACTCAGAAAGTGCTGAGATGAAAATAAATAATAAATTGCACTTTGCTAGGTTTTCTGATGCTTTAATACTGAGAAGCTCCTTGAAAAATGAATGCCTGCATACAATTGAAAATTTTGCCTGTTCTCTAGATGTACCTGCAGTAGAACAAAAGATCAGCAGGGATAATTAATCAGTAGCACCATTCCTCAAGCACCACCTGATTAACAGCATTTCCACTTATGCAGTCCTTCACTGGAATTAGCAGAAGAGCGTTTCAGCAGTGAAGGACAATAAGAGGTCTGGTGGTGGAGTAGAATAAGGAAGTCAGCTCTTTCCTGCTGACATATGCTGATCATTGTGAATTTATTTCTAATCAGCTTACAGTCTGTGTGTGTGCAGCACAGAACACAGAGGAGGGAGCACAGGCTTCACATTTAGCGTGTTTATTATGTATTATTCATTATTAAATTCTATAGTAATTCTATCACTCTATTAAGAACTGCAATTATTTCAAAAGGCATTCACGTGAGTCAGTAAGGTGTGAGATAACCTGAGGCAACCAAATGAGGCTCCTGGCCCGGGAGCAGAGTGCCTGATGTTTCCCAGGGTAACCAAATCACACCTGGCACACTGCTCTTCCCTCTTTCTCCCCTCTCTCTACCACCGCTGGCTATAAAGGAGCCTGGAACAGCTACAAGGCCAGGCTTAGGGTCATATTATCTGAGTCCAACACACCTGAAACACATAAATCTCAACATGCACTGATGCTGTGCAGATGCTTCAAGACTGTTGAACAGAACTTGTAATGGTCCTGGGGTCTGCTGGCTGAGAGAGGAAATAAAGACATGCAAACATCTTTATTTTACCCTGAGGGACTTGAGAAGAAAAAGTAAAAGCAAGAAGCATGCAGAGTATTTTTAACCTCCTTCTCATGCATTTTTTTTTACAGAAGGGGAAGAAGGAAGGACCTGTGTAGGTTTAGGTTCCTCTCAACTACCTTCTTTTGGGTGTTGGGTACATGCCGACTAGTACACTGTCCTGAAGGAAAGTCATCCTTTAAAAATACACATTTTTTGAAAAGAAATTTTGAAATAACTTATTTAAAAATAAATAGTAACTCTGTTCCCAATACATGTTTTTCTGCAAACCTATGTGTTTCTGGGAAAATTTCCGTTTCCGAGGAATATCTCACCAAGGGTGAACTTTAGGCTCACTTTGGCTCTTTTTCTGTATAGTGCAAAATTATCTACCTGCATCACCACTCCCTTAACACAAGTGTTTGAAAGTTAGTGAATTCTTTAAATCTTATGAGCCACAGAGGTACAAAGTCTTAGATTTTTTAGCAGAAGTGCTGCATATTTTCTGTTTCCTAGTTAAAAGATTTGCTGCACATATTCCAAAGGATAAGATAATGTTATTTAAACAGCTCTGGATAACTTGGTAAGTACACTGGAGGCTTTTATTTTCCTTCTGTGTAACATAGTGGGGGCTGGAAACTAATATTTCAAACACAAGACTGAGAGAGGAAAACTTTCACTTCACGTTGCTTTAAGTATTTATGCACAGAAATTTATCTGCTTTTTCCAGTGTCTGGGCTTTCTTTCAGAATTTAAAGCTTTCTCTTAAGCAGCAACTAATGTTTATAGCATAACCATAAATTCACAGAATCATTGAATACCCAGAGTTGAAGGCACTCACAAGGATTAAAGTCCAGCTCCTGTCCCTGTACAGGACAGCCCAAGAATACAAATTCATAGAACATCCTGAAGGGAAATTCCCTCTTTTACAAGCTCTCTCAGCCAATATTCTACCTAATCCTGAGATTTAAGATGCTTACAAACAAAAGCATGTGGCTGTGTTTAACAGAAGGCTCTGGAAACAAACACTGAGCGTGAAAACCTCCTGATCAATGCATATGCTTAGAAGGCTGTCAGAGAAATATTTGGAGCAGAAGTCATCAAAAAAGAGTCTGCCTTTCTTTGTTCCTTGATGCTGTTTTAAAGATATCAATTAAGGAGATTTTGGAACAGAAATATGAGTGGGATTCACCATGTTTTACTTCAGACATTTAAGGTTTAAACATCCAAATAAGTTTAATCACCCACGTGAGTCAAGGGGGAGGAGCCAGGTGCTTTCAGAGATGAGTCAGTCCCCTGAGCTCAATGCATTTCTCTCTCAAAAAGTTGATTTATTCTTTGAGCTTGTTTCTCTTGGTTGATGATAAAGTGAGCCTGGGTAAGGGCAAACAGTCAAGAGTTTGTCTTCTGAGTTGTACATAAGTCAGAACCAAAAAAATCCAGACTATTTCTTTAACAAAATTTAGAGCCTTCTGTTAATTTTTAAAAGTAGGTGTTTTTCAAAAAGTGCAATTTGTGAGGTAACCACAGAAATACCCAAAATTTCTAGATGCAGCTTGCATGAGGATCAAGAGTTATATTATGTCAGCACCAGTAAATACCAACTCATATCCCTTTCAGTTTGTAAAGTCAGTAAGACGCACAATACATAAGTAAGATACAGAGAAATGGAGAACTCATCCCTGTTAGAAAAGGAATTTTGATCACCTTAACTCTCACATATTACTAGCCTGAAAATCAGTTTTAAAAAGTAACAG
Organism: Origma solitaria; assembly: GCA_013397895.1. Lineage (NCBI taxonomy): Eukaryota > Metazoa > Chordata > Aves > Passeriformes > Acanthizidae > Origma > Origma solitaria. Next base: position 770,548 of record VZRL01005606.1, read on the forward strand.
TGACAATTATTATACAACAATCACTGATCCATGACTTTCAGGCTCAGACACAGTTATTAGATCATTTAATCTAGCTGCTATATATGAAAACCAAGAGAAGCCCATTCTTTTGCATGTAGCTTGCTGCTGTGGTTAATCACTCTCATTTGAGCCTAATTTCTCATTTAAGACTGCAGGGTTTTTACTCAGCATTAGTTCTTACTTTTTTTCACTACTAGATTAGAGTCATTTAGTACTTGTTATTTTCTCCCTGTGTGAGCAATTATAAACCATAATCAAGCTTTTTAAGTCTCTCACAGTAAGATATCATCTTCTGTCCTTTGAATTATTCTTCTGAAGGGCCCTTACCAAAAACGGTAAATTATGTACACATGCATAAAAATATTATTCAGTACACAAAGTGACCTTTCAAAGGAATATTGATTGTGGCATTTACGAAAGTTATATGCATTTTGTCTCTGAAGTATTTCACCAAAAATTAGTGCTGCTGTTCCTACTATGTGAGGAATTTCAATGTCAGACCAGTTACATACATAGGTTAAAAAAAGTCAGTTATCATAGACCATAACTGTGACCTGTGTTTATCTTGCCCCTCTGGACTAGGACACATCACTTCAACTTCCTAAGAACAAATACACCTAAACTGAGAGTGAACTCCAGGGAAAAATGGCTGGAATAATCTAGACAAAAAACAACCAACCAACCAACCAACCAAACAGAAAAGACATTTTAAAGACTAACAGCTATTGCATGGCTTCCCAAGCTAGCTGAGGGAAGATATGCTCTGGAGCATGGAGGTTTTTTTCTTCTATTCCAGAATTTTAAATCCAAAATGCCTTTTAGTATTTCGCCTGTTTTTTAACAACCACTCTTCCCCACCACTCCTCCAGTTTTCTGTTGTGTAATATGCTTATATTGTTTTTTACATTTTCATTTCCTCCAGCCTGTAATTAGGGTAATAACGGAAATGCATTTCATGGTCACCACCATCAAACATACCACAAAACTTTACCACAATCCCTTATGCATTCATCCCACAGTTCTTTCAGGAGAACTGCCTGAAGATCACCTCTGCTTTCGTGGCTTATTAATTCTGTCAGTCTTACAGGGACCCTATTTTTGATGTGAAAAAAAAAGGTAGTGTAAAGTGAATAAAGAAAAAAATCATACACATGTCTTTTATTAATAAGCTGTATGAGAAAATCATCATTGGAATACTTTAAACATCTAAGGGAATTTTCTATTCAAACCATTTCAAGTTCGAGCCTGAAGTGCTATAAAAAAGTGAAACTCTGTGCATGGTATATGCTCTAATTTTGAGTTTTGAAACCAAGTTTGTGCAGTCTTATTAGTTGCTTATAATTGAGATTGGCTCGGCTGATCAGAGCACGGTGCTGATAACACCAAGCTTGAGGGTTCAACCCCCAATTAAGAGCTGAATTTGATAATCCTTGTGGGTTCCTTCCAACTCAGAATATTCCGTGGATCTGTAAACTTCTACTAAACAGATTAAGGTCAATTTTCCCATGTGGATAATTCTGATAAACAACATTAGTCATATGATTTCCAATATGCACGCAGGCAGAAGCCTATATAGTCTTCACATTTGATTTCAAACTGTAATTAACTATCCTGAAAAGTCTATCGAATTTTCTAAATAGCAAATATTTATATTGTAATATAAACATTGCAAAATGATTTTGCAAAAGCCCAGAGTCCATGAATGCAGGTTTAGCAGTGTAATCCTGTAGCAGTCTCACTATCTGAAGCAACAGAATCTTCATCTATGGGTTTTTGAACTGATAATTGTGGTTAATTCTGAGATGGAGTCTATATATTTTCTTTCAGTAAGGAAGACAATAAACAGCTTCACCCACACTAAGGAACTCAAACTCTTGATAGAAGAATGAAAAAAACAAGGCAAATATTCAAATGAATAAAATGTGTTTCATTCTCCTGAGATGTTTAGGACATCAGGATCTTTCACAACCAGATCAACAGCAAGAGCACAAGTTACCACTGACTCTTTTGCCACTGAAGACAACAAACTTGAGTTCCTGGGTTCCTGCTTGAGTAAGCATTTGGAACAGTTCACTAGGGTTTGTCCAAGGGAGAAAAAAAAATCACTCTGTAGAGGTGAGTAAAGAACCCCACAACTTCCCATTAACTTCACAAAGGGGCCAGAATTTCATTCAGGTGAAAACTTTTTTTTCTATTCTAAATTTCAGTAAGAACATAAAGATAAGACCATATAAGTAGTTTCGTGCCAAGTGGTTCTAAGCGTAAATAATGGGTTTAGTGTTTAGCTTTGCAAAAGCAGAAACTATAATCCAAGGACTGATTTTTGATTTTTCTCTGGGTAATAAGATCAGAATCTTGTTTCGTCAGGAATTCTGGCTCAGTGGCTTTCTATCTTGAAAGAGTACAAGTTACTTTGATTACTGGATGTATAGATTCCTGACAAATTCTGCCATAAACTTTTATTAAATATAAATTATTTTAATTTCATATTTTTCAAGTACATATTTGACCAAAAAGTGAAAGTGTCCATTAAGCCTATTTGCTATTTTTAGGAGTGTCAACATCTCATACTTTTTTAATGCTTTCCCAATGATGGGAAAAAAGACCTAAAAAAGAACTGTGCAGCAAAGCAGCTTTATTTCAGCCCTTGGCTACTGCTTAAGCATCTTTAAAATCCAAGTTTGCCAGAGATGCTCCCTTGACTTGCAATCATGTAGAAAGCCTGCCTGAAGACAAGGGTCAATGCACAATGAGGTATCTGAGGCTGCACAAACATTTATCTTCACAGTATCTGCTTTAATACTAAATACCTTCAATAATTTTCATTACTAAAGGGGTTTTTCTCCCCATTAAACAAATGCAGCAGTCTTGGACAAAACTGCTGAGCTTGTGAAAGTAATTCTCAGCCCCTTCATCCAATTAGTCTTTTTCATAAAGTTAAAATGTCAAAGATATTTGGATACTTGGTGGGCATTTATTTCACTGCCAGCAGTACTGCTGTTCTTGGACATTGGTAACCTAGTAATTCTACTACAAATTTGGCCTTATAGCACACATTTTTGAACTTACTACAAAAATCCAATTATAATACTAAAATAGTTTTTAAAAGATGACAAAATTTTGTTTGGTGAAATGGGAGAAAAACCACTCAAGACCAGATTTGATTCTATTTATCATGTTGCATTGTAGATATATTTTAACTTTGCATTTTGATTTTTTAAATTTTCAATTCCTTCACTCCCAGGATGAAGTTCCAACTTGAAATGTATGTTCTGCGACATGGCTTGGAAAGATGTATGACCTCAAAGTATGTTCTATGACTCTGAATTACAACATCGTTTCATACATTTATGATGTACCTCAACGTGGGATCATCCCAAAAGAGCAAAGACACAGCTGGAAAGGCTGTGATGCAGACTGGACAACTCATTTGAATCAGCAGGCTCAGCTCCTTGCTCAGAAAGTTTTAATTAAATTGATGTCACCTAGAACTGGCACCTGGGAACAGAGCATCAGGACTGTCCCACAGTTGTAACATCACTGAGGCAGCACAGGTATGTACATGTGCTCTGGAAATTCACGATAAATGAGACCCAGATCTCACTCAAAACACAATCACAAGAACTTAATTTTTTTACCTAGTGTTGATAAAACCCAGCAGAAATGGAGCCACAAAACCAGAGAATGGTTTGGGTGGGAAGTGCCTGAAGTCCAGTCAGTCCTTAAACTCTTAGTGAAACAAACTGAAATACTTTTAACACCAACACCTCCATATACACAGTCAGCCCACTTTGACAGCACCTCAGTGGTTCCTGTTGGGCCATTCAGCAATCAGACAAGACCCCTGGAAAATCACATTTGCTAGACAGCTTTGATAGTCACAGATGAAGTCATACTAGCAAAATATTTCAGTATTGCCATTAAGCAGCTCTGTTGTTCACGACTCCAGAGTGGAAGGTGATACTTCACTCCTTGAACAGCTCATAGCACTCCTCAAATAAGCTTGTGGTGGTAATCTTGGTGTCCAAATTACAGAAAGTGAAATTGCATTCTGCTTATCTAAACTCCCCACATATTACCTATATACAGTTTTTATACTTGGCCTGCATTTAAAGTGTCAGGTGCTGTTCCACACCAGAGGCTCGTACCTGTCAGTCTGAAGGAATCATTATTAGACATCTCTTGTGCTTATTCGAAGTTGTGGTTTGGTGTTTTATTTTTGGGAGGTTTTGTTTGTTTGGTTTGTTTTGTTTGTTTTTGTCTTTTAAAAAAAAATTTTGCTTTCACTTATTTAAATAATTACTATTGCTGGCTGAAGAAAACATTTTAGAAATGCAGTTTTTAGCACAGTGAGAAATGATAGCAGGGAAAAACCTCTCCAGATTGTGAGACTGACTGATAAAATCAGTTCAAATATTCAGATGTTAAAGACTTTTTTATGGTTATATTTTTAAATCTACTAAAAATTGTCTTCCTCAAGATAATTTGATCAGTGCCACAGTTAATAGGAAATCTTAATTTTATCCGCATCCCCACAATTTCAAAGCAATTTTTCAGCAGTCAGTATATGGAATTAGAAGTTAAAAAAACCTGTTGAAGAGGCAGAATTTTGGTGTGAAACTATCAACTGATATTGTTTATTTTCAAAAAAGCAACAACACAGAACGAAATTATGCTTTTGTTGGGAATAATTTGAGATTCAGTGAAGAAAAATGCATTTGATGGAACCACAACCGAGGAATGTGACACATATGCTTCATAAGCAGTATTTAGGAAAAAGAACACAAGAAAATAAATTATCAGAACTTTACTTCTGTTACAAATTATCACAATCACAATTAATATAAAACAGAAAACACTGAGGAAACATGACTGTTGGATACAAGATTTATCAAGGTGTAAAAGCCTCACCCAAGACTCTACTATAGAAAACCTGTGACTGTGTATAAGAGAAAAGATTTCTATGCATCAAACACCAAGTGAAAGAGAATAAGCAGCATACTATAATTGACAGGGATTAAACACCTTCATGTTATACAAGTTTTTGAAGGAAATGGAAGTTGGAGCTTATTTCTACCCAAGAGTCTTGTTTTGAGCAGACTTCTTTACAATTAGCTATTAGAAAAGCTTCAGCAGAAAACACCACTCTTCATTTTAACTTATCCATGTTGTTCATACATTACAAGCTATTTCCAAAAGCATTTCAATTCTAGTCATGAGACTTCACACACTCTCTTACACTTGCTGCGTAAGGCTAAAAAGAGTCACTAAAGAACGGGAGGTTGCATTATTGCTTTTTAACAGGAACTTAGATGGAAATTCTTTATTGAGCTCCAAAGAAAACATTTTTACATCACTATACAATTAAGAGTTTCAGTATAGAATAATTTTAAAAAGTGTATGCTGTTATACACTTTAAGGCTTTCATACAAGAGATGCTGAGCAGGATTTTCAAACTCCGTCTTGTCGGTGTCTGAGCACACGGCTAAAGTACAATGCTCTAAGCAGTCCGTAATTAACATGGCAGAAGTTCCTGAAAAAGAGAAAAATACAATTCATTTGTACATATCTTGAGACTGGAGACCATGAATTCTCTGAAGAGTGTCAGATTGTAAGCAGGGGAATCAGACAATTATGCATATAATAAATGTTTGTAGATCTAGGCAACCATTGCAGAAACTGCTGTCATTGAAATTCAGTGCAAATGTTATAAAAATATTCAATAAAGGTAAATTATTGATATGATTAATTATGACCATTAACACTACTTGCTTGACCAGTAACATACAGTAACAGACCAATGTCAGAGTGCAAAACTCTACTGGAACAAAACCACACTTTTAAGTTTGTTTTTCACAATGGCAGAAAGACTGCCTTTCAACTTTTTTTATTTGGAGAACTTTTTAGATTATTTTTCCCTCTAATCAAAATCTAATGGATTTAATTTAAGAGATTACTCCATAGAAAAAAAAACACCCACAAGAGAAATGTAATAGCAGAACAATGTTAGTGCATGTTATTTTAGGAAATGTCAAGAGAAGTTTTGCACTGCAAAAACATTGTTTTGAAAAATATCCAGTATCAGTTGTTTGAACTGATGCAGTTTATTGTGCACACACACAATACGTGAGACGTGAGAATTCATACAAAAGTTTTTTTTAAGAGGCATGAAAACACATTTTCTTAGGAAAAATAAGATGTATCAATGCAGAGCATTGGAAGAAGAAGACTTAATTCATATGGTAATCATTCAATAGAGCACTTAAAGAGTCTCTGCTATCAGTGAGACATATTTTTCCTCCCCAAAGGGAACCTAAACCAATTTAGGGTGCTCTAGGACTTCAGGGCAGAGCAGCAGAGAAGTTGCACAAATCACACACTCATCCTCCATACAGGAGACACTAAGAAAATATGGCATTAAATATAAGAGAGTTGGATAAACATTACAGGACAGTGAACCCACTTCTAATTCACTTACTTATCTACTAGCCACTTTTGCTCCTAGATACTTTAGTTTCAACCCTTCCGGTTTCATTCTGTCTATTTAATATAATGCATGGTATTTGCAGATGAACACTTCCTATGCAATTCATCATATTATGTGATTTAAGATGTGAACAGAAGGAGAGATTTGGCCAATTGTTGTAAATATTTTTTAAAAGATATTTATATACTCAGTTTTGCCATGGCAATTCTAGCAGCCGGTATTAAATCTTTGCCCTCTGAGCCCCAAAGGGAAGAAATCTTCTTCAAGCTCTTCTACTCTTAAAGAGTCCTTTGATTTAAGGCCTTAAAACACTCAAAATTGTTCTAAAGCCATTTTGTATGTACAAAAGGCTCCTTCAGCCTGTGACAGCAGCCTCTTAAATTTACTGCAGTACACAGAGGCAGTGCAACTTATGCAATATTTCACAATATAGAGCTCTATTTATCTGAGCCTTGTCAACTAAAGGCACTGAGATCATGAGGGCAGCAGGAAGAATTACCATCCCAAGTAGAAAAAAAAAATCTGCTTTATTTAAAATATACACCATCTGAGCATAAATAGTTAAATTATTTCTTACTTTATATATTGAATTGACCAGAAACAGTAGAGCCAGCTATTCAGCTATTCTTCAGCTAATGTTTCTTAATGGATTTGTTCTCCTTTCATTTATGCCAGGAATCAGTCTGCTACTTGTGCAGAAATGCTTGACTTTGAAAATCAAGTCTACAAAATGTATTTTTCAAATTTTAGATGTGTTTGTTGACCACACTGGAGTTTTATATTCCCATTTAAAAACTACTAGCATTAAATTAAATTCATTTTTTTCAGCTTCCTCTGTCCAATCAAATACCTAAGGGGTTGAGATGCTGTCAAAGCTATGTACACCTTGCAATAAACTGCCAGAGGAGTGTCCACACACTGTGACAGCTTTATGACCTGATTAATGTGAGTTGAAAAGTATTTCTTTTCCTACCAGAATTGAACACAGGCAGAGACACCTAAATTAAAGCTTTGTGCAGAATTAAGGACATGATCAAAAGTTCCATTATTTATCTAATAATTTCACAGATGAGTAAAGATACCTACCAGAGCATCAGAAGATTAGGGTTTTTGTTCTCTTGGCTGTCCAAGGAGGTGAGTTTCCTGACAAGAGAGAGAAAAAAAAGATAATTTTACTAAGTTTCAAAGAATTTCAAATAAAAACTAAAGAAAACAACATAAATCAAACTATAATTAACAGAAACAATGCTTAACAAAGCTTTAGATAACATTTGCAATGTTTAAGTTACTTGAATTTATGGAAAAATAATATATTACAAACTACTGGTTATGAGGTTTTACAGTTGTTTAATAGGGAATAGTTTGTCCAAATTTAACTAGCTAAGCTAAGGCTTTTTAGATGACTAATACAAATTAAACGTTTTAAAATGAGAATTTAGGTGTCCTCATAAGTCTTTCCTACATTCTAAAATGAAACTTTCTAAGTTGTAGCCTCCCTGTTTTTATTGGTTCTATTAAGATAACTTAAGTGAGATTAAAATCTTATTTGATTTATTTACCTTTGCAAATGAAGACCGTTTTAAGGGTTACACATCCTCTGCCTCTGACGAAAGCGACCTCAATTAGTCAAGTCAGAAAGTCTTTAAAAGCTTTGTGTTTATTGCTTCCAGCACGGAGCGAGGTGGTCATTAAGGTACCAAAATTCTCATAAAAATTCCAAAGTTGCACTAGTGAAAAAATGCTCAACAAGGTGAAAACTAGTCACATCTTTTTCCAGAAAATTCATTAGCTATTTTAAACCATTTTTTTAACAAAAAGTATTTTGATTTAAAGTGGCACTCAATCAGATCCATACCATTTGGATATTTTAAACAGCATTTATATCTACTGTGAGTATATAGAGAGATACATTTAGGTTTAAACCATTTTGTTTTAAAAGAAGTTGCACAATGTTTAATATGAGCCTTTTATGCTGATCACTGTTAAACATTTCTCCCTGTTTACTACTATTTATGAAGTTTTATTATAAGATAAAGCATAAAATTAATCTCACACACACTGATTTTCTTTCAAAAGTTTATTTAGTATCAAGCAAGGGTAAAACTTTGCTTAACACTACAGAACATTTCAAGACTTGAGTTACAAAATACCACATTATTCGCATTTGTAGTTTGCTTCCCTTTTTACGCATGTTTGCAAAGAGAAAATCTAGCAAATGGCTGAAAATAAAAGCTAAAAACTAAATTGCTGAAAACCTTTAAAATAAAAGGTTACGCTTATGTTAAAAAGAATGGACTAACGTATTTAGTAAACCTATTTTTTGTTTAACACTAGTTAATCAAAGGTTATTTTTTTGATCACCTATTTTTTCAAACACAGTTTGGAAATAACAAAGTTCCTTGTTTTACATATCTTTCTGTCCAGGTTGTTCTTTCAACAAAATGTTTTAAGTTCAGTCCATCCATTCATATTTTTTATGCACTTTGAGTTAATAAAAAGGGATTGTTCATAGAAAAAATTACTTTGAACAGTATACAGGACTGGTGGAGATTGGATATTTCACAACATCAGACAGTACAATCAGTATCTGGCATATGGCTGGTCTCTGTAGACTCCTTTTGTTGTCCTTGCAGAAGGTGTCTTGTGTCGTGAGTTGGTCCATTCTTCTTGCCCTACAAGAAAAGAAAATATGGTCAGAGCCCTTCAAACATTTTCAGATGCTGTACTTATTTTTTTTTCTTATCTGTGAATCAAATAGCCATATTCTGTTTACAGAACCAAGGTGTACAAAGTGAAGAACACTCAAAACAAGAAATATAGGTACAACACATCTGAGCTATCCCACAATGATTTCTCAGCACTTAAGAGCAGGGAGTGTGACAGGCTAATGGGAAAAATATTTAGGGCTCTGGAAATTCAGCTGGACCTGCTTGTTGCAAATGCACAGAAATGTCAGCTCCAGTATCAGACACACCAATAACTGCAATGGGATGAAAGGAATGGAGGGTATGAATTATGTATAAGGAAAAAAGCTGCCCTCAGAAATAAGTTTCTCTGCATCAGTACCAATTCAGGCCTAATTCAAACACACAAACCAAGCCTCAAGTATCACTACAAACACCTGTGGCTTTTAACATCCTAGGGCCAATATTCCATTTCTCTAGAGGTAAACATACACCTCCTCTGAAATGCAAGAAATAGGAGGGCACATTATAAAAGAAAAATTGAAAGGACAAGGAACAGTGGTTGTTTGAATTTTGGCTATATAGTAAGTTTGTAAAAAAGCTTGTGCTTTTAATGATTCATAATCCTACCATCTTTTAATGGCAATAAATATTTTAATAAAGTAGCAAAAATTATTATCCTAAATGAGAGTCAGACCTACTATGCCAGGCAGTTGCAAAAGGGAAAACACAGGATTAAATGCAGAGCATAATGAAAAATGAAACAGTACTTAGGAACACATTAATGATGTAAACAAATAAGAGTATTGTGCCACATATGTGAGAAAAAAAAATAATAAAAAAAAGTGCAAACCAAAAACCAACCCAAAAAGCAAAACCACCTTAAAACAGTGTTTCCATACCTATTTTTGCAGTTCCATACCTATTTTGCCCTGCCCTAAACAGACAGGTGCCCCAAGTGAACCCAATACAATCCAGGAAACTAAGGGTGGAATGCAAATGTATGGTAGACTAAAATGCAGACATCACTTTGTCTTTCTACTTCATTAAAAAAGAATAAAACAAACTCAAAGAACCCATGCACTATGAATGCTGAGGTAACTTGCTCTGTCATGAGACATCTGAAATTGCATGACAAACATCCGATGTGTCAGGGGGTAGTTTCACAATCCCTTCACAGAAGTCTATTCCTAACCACTTTTTAATAATGTAGGTGGTAGGTGGCTGCCTGCAGAGTGCAAGTTATAAATCATACCCAGGTGGTCAGGACATTTGCCTAGGAGGTAAAAGGAACAAGTTCAAATTTGGTATAAGGCTGAAAGAATTAAACTTGCACCTCAGGCAAGTATCTGCTAACAACCTCTTGTACTTCTTCATCACCCAGAAAGCAAGGCTTACATTAAAAAAGTAAAAGATCCTGAGCCTAACAGTAAGGGCAGCTGACTAAGGGGTAGGAATTAAAAATATCCAAGCTCATAAACACTGCTGCAAGAATTGTTTAAATGAAAAGAGCAACCTTGGTTACAGTTTAAGGGGAATACTTGCTCTTTTTCAAGCAGTTCATAAATACAGTAGGGTAAAGAGCTACCTTACTGTTTATCAGTTTCCATTTTGGTGCTGCTCAGGGCTCCAAATCCTAAAGACACTGATACTCTTCCTACATCCTCTGGACTGTCACCTGAGTTTCTCAGAGGAGAAGTTCAGATACCTCCTGGGAATCTGAATTTCCTCCTGTCCAGCAGTGGACAACCACCTGCTCACAAGGCAATTTTCATGTGAGACACCTAATGCTCTTTACATATAGTGAAGATGGTTATTAATCTCTAACTCTGCTTTTAATGGATATACTTAAGAAATGAAGTGTATAACTATTTATATGTGCAAAAACTTCAGTGGCTGCAACCCATAATCATTCTTCAAGATATTTATAGTCTCTCTCTCAACTTGAGTAAATACATCACTTAATATTCTGAGTGGCTGTGCTTTGATAAACAGAAAACCAATTTTAAATGCAAAAGCAATGAAAAATCCATATTTTCAACCTTAAATACTGCAATCAATATCTCTCCCTATCAGTCTGTCTACATTAAGCAATTTCATACATTTTTCCCCCATCAATTCTGCATTAATGAAATAGTCTCAGAAATATCACGTTTATAATGGCAAACTGTTTATTTTAACGCTGAAATAAAGATTTAAGCTATATACCTATCAACAGCAACTGAAAGTCCTGGGGGACAGAGGAATTTCAAGTGACTTCTTCTTTTGATGAACTGCCTTTCCCCTTAAGCAAAATAATTAGTTCAAGCAGACATGTTGGGCAAACTATTGCATTAGGTGCCTTTATCACAGCTTAGTGAAGGTCATTTTAGTTTTCAGCAGGAAGCACTTCCAAATGGAGTTAAAGAAATAGACCTTGGAAAATTTTAAGTAGAGCTCTAAAACCATTGGAGCATTCATTACTCAGAATCACAACTTTCACACAGTTTTCTAACGACCCTCAAATGTTTGAGATTTGAGAGACCTAGATTGTATTTCTCTGATGTCTAGCCGAAGACTTAACATTTATCCCTTAAGCAAAGGTGCCTTTTAATATGCTTTATGCTTCTAACCCATAGAAGACTTCTTTAATTAAACCTGTCACTACCACACTTCTAGATTAAAAAAAAAAAAGAAAAAAGTGATCTTTACCACTGGCATATGTTTTTTGCTTCATTACGCATTGTTTTGTCCCTATACAGAGTAACCCACTGCCCTCATGTCTATTAGCTACCTAAAGTACTTCCCTAACCTTTACATAATGACTCCCTGCTTGATTTCCCAAGACTGATGCATGAAAATGAACTAATACAAAAAGACCATACAAGGCTAAAACACACTCAATTAGGCCCTAATTCAGCTGGGAGCTTCAGCACATTCTTACCTTGTACCAAGCCTCAATGCAAGCTGTGCCACACCAGATGCATTTGCTTTTGGCAGCCAGGAAAAAGGTCCTACACGCCCCTTTTTCCTCTTATATCTCATTGAATGTGACATGAAAAAGCTGCGTGCATCATGATTTAAGTTTTATTTTCTCTACTTCTTTGGTTTTAGTTTCCCATGACTGCGTTAGCTAACAGACCACAGAGGGCATTTTTCTCAATAAGCACACGAGGAGCTCTGTGACAGCTCAGGAATCCCTGAACAGCCATTCCCTGCTGCAGGACCAAGCCTTGCCTTACAGAAATTATCCTTTCATTAGGTTTTTTTTTTTCAAGAGCCTGCTGCTGCAGTCACTGAGCTCGTAAAGGCACTCACCGTAGGAGTCGTAGGTGTCTTCACTCAGTCCGTGGCCATAGTCGTAGTAATCTGCTCCACTGCAGGGCAGGAGGGGCATGGAGAGAACAAGAAAGAAACAGTTATGAGAAGAAATCTTTGTAACTCGTTCTACTGTTGAAAAGAAAGCTTGAAGGATATAGGACATGCCCTAAGAATGGTAATTATCCATGTGACCGTGACAACTGAGGTCCTGCTTGTTTATTAATTAGAAACTATATTTAATTTCATTTAGAGTTTTTTTTCATCACTCAGGTACTCATCCACGTTTTAAATGTAGATGTGGGAATTTTTCATTTAAAATTAGAGTTGGGAAGGTTAAAGATCTTACAAGTGTTAATGAAAAAACTGGAGATGTGGGTACTGAACCAATTCATTTGTCTTATAAACTTTTCATTACCTACTGCTGCCTAGTACTTTGCCTTTGTATCTCCAAAATCACTAACAAGAATGCAATAAAGGGCAAACAATTTACTGATTGGAGGGTTATACAGCTGCTGTGTGTGTACAAGTTTCAGTGTCTTCAAAACAAGACAGAAGAAGACAAATAAAATGCTATCATTTTAACAGGCAAATAAGATGACAAAAGGGACTAAGTTAAAAGCTGAAATTTGTAGTTGTTAGGATTCAAAAGTGTGTATGAATACCATAACCATGGCCTAAACCAGCCTTCCAATTCATAATGGTATTTTTATTAAGATCCCAAATGAAAACTGAAGAACAAGTCCTATTACACATTATTCCATTATGCTTTGAAATTTCATGTAAGTCTAACTATATATAGTCTTTTACACAGTTTGTATGACATCAAAAGCAAGTGCCTAAATAGTTTGTTTCCTTTTTTTTAACCACAGAGTCAGGGTTGACAATATTTGAAAATACTCTACAAACTGATGCTACGAAGTCATTAACTTCTTAGTGAGAAGGAAATCACTAATATATGATCACTAGCAAGTAATTACTGATATTGACAAAATGTTCCTAACATTAGATTGATTGCTAACAAAATAAACACCAGAGAGAAAATAAACAATTTATAGCCTTAACAAGAATTAGCAGGTAAAGCATTTATATAAAACAAACAACACATCACAATTACTTCTGAACTGACAGAAGAATTTGCTGTGCTTGGGTTGTTTGTGTTTTAGCTTGGGTTTCTCTTTTTTTTTTTTTTTTAACTAAACTAAAAATTTTTAAATCCTACAAAATCACCAGGCCAGAAGAAAATACAGTTTTGGTGTGTGCAAATGCATATCTAAAAAGTCTGGATAAGTATTTTTAATTGCTGGCATAATGCTTCCTAAACAAAAACTTAACCAGAATGCACTACGAAGACCCACAAAAAAGTGTCTGTACTCTACAAAACCCATTCTCTATGGTTTCTCATATGACGAGGACTCCAAAATAAGGGTAAAGTTTGAATAAGAAGTATTTTTTCCCTGCAGCAGCCAGTAATAAAAGTCTTTATTCTGACAATGAACTGAAAACTGACGTTCACCATCCTACCACACAGCACTTATTTATTTTAAGGCTGCCATCGAGTTTAGAAGCCTAAAGCAGCTGAGCCCCATCCCTGTATCTGTCAATCCTGTCAGAATGACTTTGCAGGGTCTGATTTCATAGATCTGATATATCTATTAAACAAAAAAATGACTCATTTTACAGCACATAAACTGCAAAACAAATAAACATCAGAAGGGAAGGAACCTTTTACTTATAGTGGAAGTATATCACAACTCATCTTTATTAACAGACAAACCCTTCAAAATTAATAATCTGTCTGAAAAGTACAAGGTATAATGGCAAGCAAACTTGCCCAGTGCAATTCAGTACTCCCTGCTCTACTTCATTCATGTTCTATGAACAATGCCAACATTCTCCAGTCACCTTTATGTTAAACAAACCCAAACCTTCAATTGAGAAAACATAAAGACCCAAAGAAAAGACTAAATACAGATGGTTGTAAGGAGCTCTGAGTAAAAAAAAAAAAAA
>VZRL01005606.1:785053-856378 GCA_013397895.1 Origma solitaria
AAAAAAAAAAAAAAAAAAAAAGATAGTTTTTCATTTAATTAGTGACAGAGTCTGAATATTCCACGGCGTTTCACAACCAAGACGGACTGTAATGGCTTTTATGAGTTTTTTTAGAATTACAGAGAAATCTAGTACTCTATATGAACTTACAACTTATAGAATTTTATTTTGTTTCAAAGCAATTGCCTGGAAACCTAGTCAAAGCAGCCTGCAATATGAAACTTCTAAATTGTACATTTTAACTCATTAACTAAGATAGTTGAGGTCAATCCTGCTGCGAGGACTTAAATAGCTATATTAAATAATTCTTCCTCTGGACAGATGATATACATTTTTGTTTTAAATACATCCTTTACACTTAGACTCTTCTTACATATATTCTCCGAGACCTTAGCATTCTGACTAAAGACTATTAAGCTTTTTATTCCCCTTAATGAATTTATTCTGCAAGGAAAGGCCTTTTCACAGAATCACAGAAAGGCTTGGGTTAGAAAGCACCTCAAACATCACCCAATTCCTTGGACTGGGACACCTTCCACCATATCTCAGGTTGCTCCTCTTCCTTTCATTTTGTCTCATAGAAAGGAAAACAAATCCACAAACCCAATTCATTTTCTTTTTTACCTCATGTGACTCCCTCCTTTCACAAAAAAAGGAGAATCCTTTTTAAATCAGCAAGACTAAAACATAGACTCTGCTTGGAGTTCTTTTGTTTTCAGATGTGAATTGTCTTCAAGAAACCACTTCCTTTATTTTTCCTCATTTCCCATGCATCTTTTTTAGATAAATAATTGGATTACACGCTATAGCCAGCTGAGTTTTCAAGCATCTTCCTAATCATCAAGTAAATGATACAAATGCAATTAACAGTGGAGTATCAGTTGTGATTCAGATCTTTCGTACACACAGACCCTTTGCTTATATCTCCCTCTGTTTAACTTCTTTTGTCTTCCCATTCCAGCATAATGGCTTTGGGCTGACAAGAGAGAAGACAGAGATGGCAAAGAAAAAAAATGCTTTGATTTTTCATATCAGAATAAAAATTGGGAACCACTTAATGCTATGGAAGGATTAGAAAACAACAATAAACTTAAGCATGTTGTAGCTAATTGCTAAGGGCCGGGCAGTAATCCTGCAATGTTCAGAGGAAGTGTAAAGTGAGGCTTAAATAGTTTAAATAAGGCCGGGGGAAGCGCCTGTTTTCTGTGTTAAGAGAAAAAGCTTCAGATAGAAAGGAGCAAGCTCAGATTTTAGCACAGCATCACTGATGAAGTAGAAATGCTTCTCTAAGGCTTTATTTAGTAAACTAGAGGACTGGGAAGCTTCCTGCTATTTCTCTAGAATAGCTGTGAGAGGTATCTTAAAATACTTTAATTCAGAGGTATTCAACATAAGCCTTCGAAGGCACTATGAAAAATGACCTCAATTTCTCAGGCTTTTCTACTAAGCTGATTTGTTTCTGAAAATATCTTGATGAACCATAACAGAACAAATGTTTATGGGAAAAAAAAACAAGTAGGAGTTAACAGCTCTTGACACGATGGTTACGTCTTAAGGAACTTTACCTTTTATGCCATATTAACTCTTAGCTTTTTCTTCCTAGAGATTTGGAATATTCTCTTGGGACAGGTATCAACAGAATGGTCATTTCAACACAACTCTCGTGGGTCCATCACTACAAGACGGACACTGATGTGCTGGAGAGTGTCAAGAGAAGGGCAACAGAGCTGGGAAGGGTCTGGAAAGTCAGTCCTGTGAGGAGCAGCTGGGGGAGCTGGGGGTGTTTACCTGAAAGTCTGGAGAAAAGAAGGCTCAGGGGAGACCTTATTGCTCCTACAACTCCCTGAAAGGAGGTTGTTTCCTTGAGAGGGGTCAGTCTCTTCTCCCAGGCAACTAGAGACAGGAAATGGCCTCAAGCTGCACTGGGCAGATTCACACCTGGAAGAATTTCTTCACTGAAAGGATGGCCAGATTGGAACGAACTGTTGAGGGGGGTGGTGGGGTTGCCATCCCTGGAAGTGTTCAAGAAATGTCTGAATGTGGCACTTAAGTGCTGTGGTTTAGTTGACACGGTGGTGTTTGGTCAAAGGTTGGATTCATCCTGGAAGGTCTTTTCCAACCTTAATGATTCTGTGATTCCATAGCAGAAGAGGTCACTAGGCTATTTTTAGGACAACCCTAAAATAGGCAGATCAACCACACAGGCCAACTGTACGTCCAAAAATGCACAAAGGTAGTAAAAATATATTGCAATTACTTCATGAAATTGCCACAGCTCTTTATATTTGATACAGGCATCTTTTAGAACGGTCATTATGACATTTCTGTGTTTGAAACAGAAGCAGTGTGGCAGGGAGCCTGGTTGCTAAGGGGAGATTAAAAGGTCCCTGACTGAAAGCTTCTAGTTTACTGGAAAATCCCAGACTTAAGCACTGACAAGCCTGGTATAAGCACTGAGTGATCTGAAACTTTCTTTGGCTTCAGTGATGAAAGACAGCAACAGCCTTTGCAAACAATTCAGCTTCCAGCAATGCTTATTAGGGAAAAACTGACCAAAATTTCTACTTTTTCTTTTTCACATGAGTATCACAAGTAATTTTGATCCCTTTAGACAGAAACCAGGGCACTAACAAGCAGTGACAATAAAACCCTTACAAACACCAAGGTTTCCTTTTATGCCACGAGAAGCTCCACAAGCAGCACCTCTGTGCTTCCACACAGAGTTGCACAGAACAGCAAAGCAGAAAAAACAAATGAGGATCTCTCGAGCAAGAGTTCTTATACGATAGACCATGACTGATATGATCACATCTGAAGAGAACTCTTCCATAAGGATAAGCCTCTTTCCATCACTCCTGTCAGAGCTTCACGCTCAGCTACTTCTGATAACAAAGAGCATCTGTCAACAGGAAGACTGTCCAAGACAGCAATCACTGCAATGAAGCTTCTCATAACTCTGTAATTGTCTTGAACATTGAATATCTGTTCTCAATGCTTCTGTGGGCCACTAGAACACCATATTCTGGAACACAGCTTACACCAGGACAGCAGAAATCCAGGATATCAAGAGATCCACATCTTTTCTTGCATCTTGTAGATAAATTTTTATTTAATGCCCAGTATTGCTGCTACTTAGTAGAGATTTCTTGGGTTCATATTTCTATCCCTGCATCTCAATTTATGTCTGTAAAACAGATAATGGTCTCAGAAAACAACTGAGACCTCTGTATGAAAGCTTTGTAAAATGCAGAAAAATGATGCAATCTTCCTTGAATTACAGCCTATTGTACTCTCAAATGGATAACACAGAGCAGAACTGTTACCAGTAATCCTAAAAGGTGACCAGGGTGCCCTCTCAAGGATTATCTTAGCTATCACTATTTCAGAATTACTTTTCATGGCAGAAATTGTGAGAAATTCTGCATTCTGGTGCTACCAGGCACAGAACTATCTAGGTATTTCTAGTAGAACTCTGGACAGCTGCCTAAAGCAGTTTCAACATCTGAAATGTTGAGTTATTGTTGCTTCAACTCAATTAGTCTTTCCCCCCATGCCCACTAAATTCTCTTGTCCCACCTCACAAAAGAAGAAAGGAAAATGGCAAATAGAAGAGGCGACTGAAGCACGTGGTACAAATAAGGTTTCTCAGGAACAGCAGCAGCAGGAGCTACAGCTTTACCTTGAAACTGTGAATAGAATACAGCAGCAAAATGTCCCTGCACATGAGAAATGCTAACCATATTAATGCCAAAAATTCACTACATCAAATAAGAAAGCACCAGCAGAAAAAATAAAAACTCAGGTTGCATAAATTCAGCATTTTGGTTTGGCCGGTGAATTAGAACCAAGCCCCAGCCACCCCACACCACATCTGTCTGGTTTGCAAAGCAGGTTGTGAACTGCCACCGGAGGAAGCTAAACTGGAAGCCTTTAACCACCCAGCTGTCTACCAATCATATTCCAGCTGCCAAATGGAGAAAAAAGACACGAAGCAACATTAACATCAGAAAAATACGTGTTTTCTTCTCTCTCTCCAAACAGACGAGATTACTCTGGACAGTGGAAGTGGCAGACAACAGCAAAGATCTGAGAGGTATCAGTTAAAGAATCTTTAGACTACTCATTGCAATACTGGAAAGAGCTGAGGGCATTATTCCAGTTAATTCTTGGTTATTCTTTAAGTCCTGCATATGATGCTGTTTGAGATCCAAGATGATGTTACTTGTCACACACTGGAGTACAAAGCAACACTGCCTCTAACACACTGTCCTCAAGAACTGCACAACTGGTTTGTCACCATTCCATCAAAAAATACACTGCTCCAGAAGATAGACATCTTAACTTCTTATATTTTTAATTTACTGAAGGAACAGTACAACTTTTGAGAGTCGAAACTGAAGAACATTTGAGAGACAAGGTATCAGTCCATCCTGGTTTTATATCATTCAAAAATAATGAAAAGTGACATCAAGGAATACATTTGGTAAAAGAAAGATTAAGTTTAATTGTTTTCAGGGCTGCATAATCATAAGCTTTACCATGTTCAAGATCTTTTCAGTACTTCCCTAACATCCTTTGCACCAGCAGGGTCCAAACGTTGCCTCTCCAGGTACAGTAAGGCAGGATTCTTCCTCTTAAGGACAATTCAATCCATTTAAGTGCAAAGACTCATTTCCTGGCCTCATGTGAGCTCTACTACTTCTATCCACGTGTATGTTTCAGGTGCTTTACATACAGTTCTCATGATACAATTACACCAACATAAATGTGGTTATGCTGGTTACTACTACAATATTTTTCACCATCTATACCTGAACTGCATCAAAATTGTGCTTAAAAGCACAATTTACAGCCCTCAATATCTCTACTAAATAAAATACAAGGACAAACAATTGAGACCCTTATAAAGTTTTCCTGCAACCATCTCCCATTTTTAAGTTGCCCAATTAAATAGGTATTTCTTTATCAACAGAAAGAGGCAAGATTTTTCTTCCCTCGAAAGCAAACTGAATACAACAGGGTAGTCAGAGAGAAAACTGCAACTTCCAATTACTGCTAGTAAGCAGACAAAGTGTGTTGACTATCAACCAGCAAAACAGTGTCAAATCTTCACCTACAAAAACATGTTCTGTGACAAAAATATGTTCAGAGCTGATGCAGCCTGATTTCTCATTCACCTAATAGGCACTGGCTTCCAACTGTGAATTTCCAGTGAAGTTCCTTCTTAACCCCACACCAGGAAAAAAAAAGTCTTCCATATATACATACATACATACATACATATATATATATATATAATTCTCTGTCTACTGCAAATGTAAATTTAAGATGTCCTTTCTCTAGTTTGGAGAGACTACATATGCCTCTTCTTTGTATCTCTTAATCACACTGCTGGAAAGTTAATTATCATGTGAGACATTTGAGAAGTCCTTTCTAAATGAATAACTTTAATTTGCAAGATTGATTATCCATGTTCCAACTCCAAAGCCCATATATCTAGCACCACTCGTACAGCATCCTGCTGACGCCTGCAACTGGATACTCTCCCTTCCTCTTTGTTACCTCTATCCTCCTAACTCAAAGAACCTTATTTTTAAAACAAATTGTAATTAATTTGAAGCCTTCATATAATTAAGATTTTTTAAACTCTAATTCCACAAGTTACACTAATAGGTACAACACAGTACTTAATGTTCAAAAAATATTCCCTGTTAATGGTTTTTGTTTCCTATTTTGGACATGGAAAATCCACTTTGACCTTCCACTTCCTCATGTTTTCACTTGTATAATCAGTCAAGGAATAAAATTCAAAATCCTACCAAATACTATCCTCTTTAATTGTGTTGTGGAATTCAATTATCCAGTTTGAGATGCTGTAAAATTACCTAAGTAAAATCAAACCAATAATAAAAAAGTAATATAATTTCAATAAATAATAATTTTTTTATTCCTCAATACTTATGATTCAATACTACAACTTTTTGTAATACTATAATACCTGTATAGTAGTTTTCTAAATTTATTTTCAAATGGATTTTTACTTGTTTCCTAAATACGAAAGCACAGCCACAGTTAAATTTAATAACAAAATCACGAAGAGAACCAAATGAATTTTACTGAGTATAATTAGTACATGGTGAAGAGTAATCCTAACATTTATTAAACAGTGAAGCCATCTACCAATCTCAACACAAGGATTCTAAAAAACCTTTCCAGTTTTATGAGTGCATCATGAGATATACTTGTGTTAAGGTTTTTCCATCACTACAGTTAAATCACCTTAGTCTTATTTCTTTTTACTGACATTTAAGATTTCTGTAAATCAATTAAAAAATTAAAATACACTAAACTCACAATTAAAACTATCTATGCGACTGAGGCACTTCTGAATAGTTCACCTTGTCACATCTCAACATGTAATAAAAAAAAAAAACATATCTGAACCTGAAAAATTAGATCTGAAAAATTGCAGTAAATAATCTCTTCCAGTAATACAAGTGCAAAAATTAATCAGGAAACCACATGGCAGGATTTTCAGTTAAAAGCTACATTAGCGTATTTATGCTAATGCTTTAAGGCTTTATTTTGCAGAATTATAACCTCCAGTACACTCTGGTACATACCAGGTGCTCATAAGCTACAGCAACACAAAATGCCAATCCTTTGCACAATCCCCAGAAATCAAACTCCTGCAGACTGATTTGATTTATAAGTCAAAGCATGAAATACAAACAGCTACAAGCATTAAAATGGAGAGAATTACATCTTAGGAAACTACAGTAACAGACACTCGTTTGCATATAATGCATATTTATACATCCTGGAAATGCATGATTGCTGACAAACTCAACAATGTAAATTTAAAACACTGAGCATCACAAACAAACTGTTAGCAATTAACTTTCAAATACCAATAGCAACATCTCCATAAGCCAATTTCAAATCCATATGCTCAGCTCTTCATGAAAATCCTCCTATTAAACAGGAATGTCATCATCTTTTGTGTGACTACTAAGCATAGTTTCAAAAAACACCTGAAAATTTGAGCTCCTAGTGGAAAATGAGGAGGGTATTTCGAAGAGCTACATACTAGGGAATCAGCTTCTCTTGTAGCTAAAGTGCCTCTGGAATAGCATAAAATGCAGTATTTAGAGATTGGAAGGATTTTAGCAAACCAATTTAGTTGTATTCTTCAGGCATCAGTTTAACAATGGTCACTACTGGATTTCAATGTGTTTTTCTAAGTCCTTTTCAACCCAACATCCAGTCACTCTGTTCTTAGGTAACTACCACAAGCTACCAAACACAAAATTCCTCAAACCTTTCACACCGCAGGGTCTTTGTGCATAGTCTTCCCTATTATTAAGAAATTTTCTGTCTTGGATCAGTCAATTCTTAAAAAAATGATAAAGAAGGTGATGGATGATAAAGGAGGCTAAGGGGGGACCTTATCACTCCCTACAACTACCGGAAAGGAAGTTATGGAAAGGTCTTCTCCCATGTGAGAAATACTGGATATTGGGAAAAATTTCTTCACAGAAAGGGTGGTCAGGCACTGGAACAGTCTGCCCAAGAAACACCATCTGGAAAGTCTTAAAAAAGTGTGCATGTGGCACCGGGGGACATGGTTTGGTGGTGAACACGGTGGTGTTGGGTTAACAACTGGATTTGATCTTGGAGGTCTTTTCCAACCTCAACAATTATATGGTTTATAACACCATGTGGTTAATGTGCCTAGGACTTACCACAGGGGCAGTTACGTTTTTATGCATTTAACTAAAATTTAAGTAAATGATCTAAGTCGCAGCATGTACTTCGTACTTCCCAACACATCAACAATAACCAACCACACTATGATTTAGTGGCACTGAATAAACTTAGGTGTACTGAAGAGAAATTGCCAACTCCCGCAGCTTAGATTAGGTTAACTGAGTGGCTCCAAGGCTCACAAGCAATTTGCAGGGATTTGAATTTAACACATTTTGGTATGATTTGAAGTGATAGTAATTATTGTTAGATACGCACAAACAGCATTTGAGAAACGCTATTTAAGCCAATGGCAAAATGGTTGTTGCCAAGAGAAATGTATAACACTATTAGGTAAATGTGGAAACCAGAAAACAATGCAGAAAACTGTAAACAAAGCCAGCAATTTCTCCAGGTCCTAATTTTTCCACTTTTATGTCTGTGTTTAGATTAAACTCTGCAACAGAGTGAAGGTGACATCAGCTCTACTTAAGATCCAAAATATTTTTAAAACTATAAATTATAATTAAACACAAAATAGCATTACTACATAAATGACTCATTCTTGTCCCGCAACAGACACTGGCATACAGTTATACAAAGTGATCCTCTTATAGTTTAGGCTGGTGATCTGTTGTAGGCTAAAAAATAAAGCTAGACAGAAGCTTTTTTTCCCCTTAGGAAAAGCACCCCAATTTAAATGCTAGCAGAGAAGCCTAAAGAAGTTCTTTGAAACTTCTGAGTGCCTGAAGCAGACAGATGGGATTCCTCCACTTTTTTTTTTTTTTCACTACAGTAACTGTGTTAGCCATCCTCTCTCGACAGTAAACTTAAAAGCACACACTAAACCCTCTAATGCTACTGAAGAGGTAACAAACCCAGCCCCTTTTCTCAGCAACCTTGCCACATAATCTGAATTTCAGCACCAAACCGCGTTCCCTGGCATGTTAACTCTCTGCAGCATCTGTCACTGCTATGAATGGTTGATCATAAGTACCTCTGTAGTCATCTCAATGCCATTAAGCAGATGGCAGCGCTAAATCCGAATGATGTAGTACATCTCCCTGGTGGACTTTGTTTCCATACACCACATTATTCTGCAATTCCTCAGTGATAAATCTTATGTATTCTAGAGAACATTAAGCAGTGAGCTGACAGTGACAATTGATTTATTAGCATCCATTTCCCTTTGCCATATTATTGTTCTCGCAAACACTTGTGCAGATCATGTATGGAGTCACTAAGGGACCAAAAGCGCTTTGGCTCAATTTGAAACCTATTTCAGAGATTTGGAATAACTAGTTTTTATTCATACCGAAAATGTTTAAACTACAGTTTTAAATGAAGACCCAACTAAATCCCCACGATTCCTCCAAAATACAATCAGTTGAATTTTCATAATAAAATTTGTCTAGCATTAACACCAGGCTATTAAAATACCCACTACTTTCTGCAATAAATCCAAGTAAATAATTACATTTCTAGACAAGCTTGGGAAGTCCTTTAAGAGTGAGCTAAGTTGTGTAAGGATGCATACATGCTGGTGACAAATCTACATGTGTCTGACATAGGCAAATATCAGCACCAGGAGTCATGAGTTTGGCTTTCACAATTGCCATTCATATTTACCATAAGATCCTGAAAAGATTTTTGGCACACAACTGCACATGTGAAATTAATATAATATATACAGGAGAAATTGTATGAAGGAATTCCTGACTGCATAACATGTCCTTGACTACATATCATATAACCCAAAAGCCTGATTGCGTAGTGGGGGCAGGTAGTGATAGGAGCAAAGGGTATGACCTTAAACTAAAAAAAGAGGATTTAGGTAAGATATTCTTTACTGTGAGGGTGGTGAGGCACTGGCACAGGTTGCCCAGAGAAGCTGTGAATGCCCCATCCCTCGAAGTGTTCAAGGCCACGTTGGACAGAGCTTGGAGCACTCTGGGTCCAGTGGAAGGTGTCCCTGCCCATGGCAGGAGGGATGGAACTGAATGATCTTTAAGGTCCTCTCCAACCCAAACCATTCCATGAAGTGTTTGCTAACCTTCGATTTTCAGAAACTGCAAAATATTTTGTTAATTTTAGATTGTTTTGGTTTTTTATAACTAGACTAAGCAGCCCAGTTGATTAACCATCCCATTTTATACTAATGAAAATATCATCTAACAATCCCTCTGCAAAAAAACTATACATATAATTTAATCTTCTAAAAATCAATTAAGTGTCTAGTAAAGTGCAGTACAGCTTCAAGGGATATTTCAATTCTTTTCAACCATAAAAAAATAATTCTGTTAAAGGACATCCTGAAGCACTATTTGGGGCTTTGTTGCATGAACAAACAACAGTGGATAATAAAATGTTCTAAAGGAAAACAACATTTTTTATAGGATTACAGGGCATTAAGACAGATGAGAACACAGGAAATTCTCATCTTTCTCTCTCTGTTAGTGCTGTGGCAGGCTTTAACTCAAACTTCAGATTGCCAGGCACAAGGAAAGATACAGTCTCACACAGTGTCAAATAAAATGCCATTGAACTTCTAATGGCTCACAATCTGGTATCAGCAAGAAGTTAGTACATAGAAAGGAATAACTTATTTGCAGAGCAGACAGAGTCTCAACTACCTTAATGCACATAGAAATACACAGTATTCTATTCTTCATATCTAAACATGTCACCCGTCCTAATCCATCTCAGATTTGGCCATTTCTGGGAAATAAAATTGAAACATCCAGATTAAAAGCAATTAAAGAGAGTCACACTGTGTTGTACTGAATGGTCGAATTTGGAGAATGCACTCCTGTGCACCTATAGCAAAAGATCTGCTCTAGTGCAACATCTCAGAGATCTCCAAAATTCCTAAAGATGTTTTAAATTCTATTGCAAGTTTCCATCTTTAACAAAGGAATCACTAAATAAGCAACATGTTTGGAGCAAAAATGAGCATTTTAACTGTTTCCACCATATCCCACATTTTACACTTGTGAGCATTAAACCCTGTTCCTGCCACTCAAACGTGGTTATTTACCAAAAACTACTGCACGTCATTTAATAAGCCAACTTGTTTTCAGTTTACTAGCTATTTCTCAGATATCCTCTTTAATAACAGTGTCATTAATATCACAATATTTCTAGAGAAATCAGTATCAGAAGACATACTAGATTACTTTAAGATTACAGTTACTTCTACTATTGTAAAAGTTAATTGCATTACTTCAAGATTACAATTTTCAACTTGGAAAAGGAAAGGGTAAGTTATTTCCACACCCTGGTCACTAAATGGTGCATTTTAAACACATGACTGCTCTCCATATGCAAATGCAGTTTCTTTCCATGTTTTATGAGGGTAAAATACCACGAATGAAATAAGGCTAAACCATGAAAACAATGCACTTTTCCCTAATTTCCTTCTTACTAAGGGCATTGTAATGCACGTAAATATGGTAAGCATCTCATAGTGGTTACACAATAATATTTTGCAATATGGGCTGCTACTTTATATTCAGATTAAAGATAGGAATGCTGGTCTAGGTAGCTCAGATGGCTGTTTATAGTTATTACTTTTTGCCTGCCAATACTATCCTAAAAATCTTTTTGCCAAGCCAGAAAATATGCTTGAAAACGAGTCGTGATATCCTGTGAGAAACATGCAAGTGCATTCCTTGTTTTCTTTTACCACAGAGCACTTAATAAAATTAGGGAAAAAAAATCAAGTAACCATTAAGAAGATAACAAATTCATTAAAATCTAACAATATATGTATTGTGAAACTACAGGTAAAATACAAAGTAGACCAATGATTTTGAGAAGTATCTCCTTCTAGACAGCTAAGCATGTGCACATATATCTAAGAATATTATATGTATTCTTATGCATTAATCCTTTACAAGAGCAGTTTCATTCCTTGGGAGATTTGCTTTTTTTCCTAATTTTAGTTCAAAGGAAGAAAATCTCAGTGAAAACCTTCTTAAAGTGGAAAAAAAAAAATCTAATCCAAGTAATGTTTCATTTTGGCTCAGGCAAATGACTTTGCAATGAAGTCCAAATGTTTGCATGCAATAAACCCATTTACCAACACTACAAGCAGGAAGAGAGAACAGAATTACCAACACAAAAGCTGAGGACTACTTTAGCAATTGTCTCTTGGGGAAAAAAAAAATCCATTACCAGCAACTGCTCTTGAAATGTAACACTCTACAGAATCTCACATTTTGAAGGTCCTACATTGCTGATTTCTTAAATCATATTATTTTTATCAATTTTCAGTAGCTTAGACTCTGTAGGAGCCAAGTATCAGACCCAAAAGGTAATTTCATTATTTTAGTTCTCAACAAAAATGACACTTGAACATTCCACCGTGACTTTTCACACTAAGTTGTTGAGCACAGAAAAATATTCATTTACACAACAAAAGTTGGGTGCGACAATGCTATAGCAGAGCAGATGCCAGGTGTAAACAGCTTTGTTCTCAACTTTGTTGTGAACAGTTCTGTACTATTTCAGATAAAGCTGCACTGTAAATCTTATACATGTAGCAGAAAGTAGAACAGGCTAAGGAGCATTTATTTATCAACTCCTCAATGTCCACAAGTATCTTCCTCTCCTACTGCCACCTTCTTCCTACTGGGCAAAGTTTGAAGCTCCAATCAGCCAAAATAACCAAAGCAGTAATGCAGATCTATGGTATTTTATTTAATCGTTTTCTGAACATTTTCAACCATTTTAAGGTTTTTTGCCTGCAGAAGCCTGGGCAGTAAGGAGTTAATGCACTGCTACACTTCAAAGACAGATGACCATTGAAGGGGAAGGTTACAGCAGGATGTCCTGGAAAGGGAGGCTGTAAAAAGGCAGGGGAGCACCTCCCTGGGGCCAATGTTCCTGTTCAGCACACAACGAAGAGCACAAGCACAGGAATGGGGTCACAGAAAGGGCACAAGCCATACAGGGGGATTGAGACCACCAAGGACCCCAACACAGCCCCCGACTCTTCTCTCTATCTGAAGGCTACAGATGCCTCAGTGTCACATCAGACACACAGAACTCCCTCCCTGGGGAGGGATCTGGGTGTTCTAATGCTACTTTTAGTATATATAACCCAACAAATGTTTTGTGGGCCCTCATCCTCAATGGATGAAGACTACAACCATCACTCTGATCACAGACACCAAAATTAAAATTCAGTCTCATCACTGGATCCCTGAGTTGTGACACCCCTCCTCTCCACAATCTACTCTTATCCTTTCCTTCTCTTTCTTTTCCTTATATATTTTTCTCATGACACCTTTATAGAAAAGAACCAAAATGGCTGCATAATTTGGCTGCAATTAAATTGTTTTAAAACAAATCTGCCTCATATATACTATTGAGTTTAATTCACTCCAAGGGATTTATTAACAGGAACCTCAGTAACCCTACCTCACAGGCAGGTCATAACTTTGCCATGGAAGTTTCAAGACACTGTCAAAGCCATTATAACATCTACTACTGAGCATATTACGAATGCTTAGTCCAAGAGAAAAAGAGTGAAAATAAATTACAACTCAGTAAAAGGTGCACAGAAGTTCCCTTTCCAGAAGGCACATTGGAAATACCCAGAAGTGGAGATTATCAGCCAAACTGCTAAACTTGTAATGGGATTTTTGCCATTAACTTCAAACTACCACAAAAAGGATGCAGTTTTGTACTTCATAGCATTTTTCCCTTCATTGGGTCACAATGTTATTCACGGAGTTGCCAGATAGTGACTCCTTTGAAGAAAGCAAAATTTAAAAAAATAAATCCTAAGTACTTAAAAATACTGCTGAAAATGAAGTGGGAGAAGAAAGACAAGTGGCAAGAGATTCAAATTTGTCACAAGGAATTCCACAGAGGAGTAAAACAAAGTGAAGGGTGACACTGACTTTTCTAACAGTCAAAGATAAATATAACCTTATTAAAGCAGTAAGAAAATGTAATCAGCTGTGTTTCACATGATTTAATACCTTTTATAAAGTTGTCTTTTTTTCTCCCCTCCTTGCCCACTCCTCCCTCCCACAATGAATCTGAATTAAATTTTCCTGAATTTCCTGACCTTTCGAAAACTTTGATTTAGGATTTTGCATCACTAAAACTGTTACCAGTTCTCAGTTCTGTTTCTTTTCAGCCACTCAGAAATTTAACTTCTACACTTACGTGATAGTAAAGACAAGTAACATAGTGGTTATTTCTAAAAAAGCTTCTCATGAATTTTTTCTGTTTAAGATGAAATTGAAAAACTCTAAGTAAAACTAACTGGCCAAACACAGAACTTTTGAAACGTAGTTACAGTTGATTTGGAGGCTTACCTTTGTGCTTGAGTGCTATAGCTGTTATCATAGGAATCATAGCTTTGTTCATCATAAGCAGCTCCATAGCCATCATCGTACTCCTGAAATGATATAAAAAATGCAATATTAACTTCAAGCACACTCCAGAAACAAAGAAGTAAGCCAGTTCTATGTGCGAAAGGCAATACTCTCCTGAAATGTATATATATATATATATATGTAGACCATGAAGTGGCAAGATCTTAATATTGAGACTACTCCTATCTACAAATCTTAGACCATAATTTCTTTAAAGGTGTTTCGAGCTGTTGGCAATGTGCTTCAAAAAGATTTTTTTTTTTAGTTAACACTGGCCTGTGCAGAGACAGTACAAACATTTCATGTCTCCGTGTTCTTGAGTTTGAGTGAGCTACCGATGTTCAGAAAAGCTCTGGGACACATCTCAGGAATCAAAACATCTCAGTAAATATTGTGCAATTCACTTCGGTATCTGAGTTATTTCTGGACAATAAATACAATATTCTATGTAGACCTTGGATAGGAAAGAAATTCCCTAGAGATAAGACTAATAAGAATGATAATTTTACTACTTTGAATGCCTTCTATATACTCTTCAACTTGTGAGAGTTTAGCACTGATCAAGAACCTAGAAGTAAGGATTTCTTACTTCTCTTCATACTATGCACACTATTTAAGATACACTGTTCCCAAAACTGTATTTGAACACCAATTTGAACAAACCACTAACCCCAGCCATACAGGAGCCCAAGATAAAAACAAGTCTCAATTATGTTGTGTTTTCACAGAGAAGGATAAGCTATAGAAATCAAAAGAACTGCCATTAATTTACTATTTTGTCCAATAATACACATGACTGAGCTAAATACAGGAAAAGTAGAAATGGCACATCCATTGCATTGATTCCTAGGAAATCCTAGTATCTAAATCTGGTCTAAATATGCTAAAGACTTTAATGGACACTTAGGGGTATCTTGTCCTGTTTTGCCAGATGAGAATGACTTAATGAGAAATCTCTTTGAAGACTGGAGGATTATTTTAGATATGCATATATGTGTGTATATATATATATATATGTATAGTGTTTTCTGAGTAAGTGTGTATCAAACCCTAGCAATTAAAAGATAAAGCTTCATGAAAGAACCAGTATTTTCACAAAAAGGAATGTTTAAGAATCTTTCAGCAATGACAGAAAACAAAACCAACAAGCAGTATCCATTAGATAGGGATGACAAATGATGGATTGTCCAACTCTAGCAGAAAACAACTCCAATGATGGGAATCTGACAGCTTTCTATAGCAAAAGCCCGTGACATCCTCAAAGCAACTGATAGGAAACTGAATTGCCTATGAGCTTTTAGCAAGTTTTCCAGTCATTTGAAATTGCTTCTGTGGAAAACAGGCAACCTGCCTATCAGTGCAGCTTCACCACTGCTAGATCAGTGCACATGATTGTTCCCCAGCAGTCATTAGGACAAGGGTGTCTCTGCATATTTGCCAGCCCAGCTGAGTGAGTTTATTCACTGGTTTGAAGAAGAAACCAGGATTCTTTCAACTGTCAGTTGTGTGGAGATCCATGGATAAACAGTCACTCTTAAAAGGAAATGCATTTTCTCTTTCAGTTATTCACTGCCCTGAAACTAAAAATTAAAACAGACTATTCTGATTTTCCTGCCCATCAGATATGGATTTCTCTCGATAAGCCACAGACTAACCCCCAACCCCACAGCCTCCTGGCAGTAATTCCAAACAGGCATTTTATTTCTTGATGCAATACACAGACATCTGTTAACAATATGGACCCTGACTAACAGCAGAAGCTGCCTGAGCCAATTTATTTGCTCTGTTCCAGAACATTTACATGACATTTGGTCTCCTCTCATAGACTCTCCCAACTGTGAACAAGCCATCCCCTAAGAGGGGCTTGCGAACTTCAAACCAGGCACTGGCAGTGGCAACAAATAAAAGTAGAGGACTGGAATTAACCTTTTAATATATTAGGAAAGCTTTGCCATTAAGCAATCATTAGAGACCTCTTGAGTAATCAGTCCTCTCATTCACATTAATGTTAACTACTTTACTGAAAAAATGGATCATGAAGAAAAGGTGGTAAGAGACTACTTTGAAGTTATGGTGTATCTATGAGTTCTTGAAAACAAAGGAAAAAAATAAATTTGAAATGAGAAGATGTTCACAAAATGTTCAGCAGAACAAAAGGAAAATTTGGGGGAGGTCTGTTCTGTATCAGACTGAACTGTTTCTAGTGTTAGCACTTCTCTTCCGAAGAATTTTTGTCCCGGATCAAATACTGTTCACCACTTTGTATGTTAGTAAATTGACAACTGCTGAAATTAAGCCTTGCATTATAATACTTTTGAAGGTGTCTTTTAGAAGCCTTGTATGGAAAGACACCTGATTTGTTGTTTATATGCCAGACTCCTGTCACTTAGAATTAAAATCATTAACCTGTGCTTTTGAAATTACTATGATCTCCTTAAATAGATGAATTGTCTTTTATTGATGTATTTAATAGAAACATAAAATGGTTTGGGTTGAAAGGGACCTTAGTGATCACCTTGTTCCACCCCTTGTCATGGACAGGGACACCTTCCATGTGTCCAAACCAGGTGGTTCAGAGCCCCTTCCAACTTGGCCTTGGACACTTCCAGGGATGGAGCAGCCACAGCTTCTCTGGGCAGCCTCTGCCAGTGCCTCACCACCCTCACAGTACAGAATTTTTCCCTAATATTTACAGTTATAAGCCTCAAAGTTTACACCAGAAGCAAGATAAACATGTGCAACATGCTCCAAAAATAGAATGGGTTTGCTCTCAATAGCTTGTTCTGTTAAGAAATAAGAGATTCAAATTCCAAAATATGTGTTTACTGTGCACGATTCCTTTGAAGTAGCAATTAGGCAGGAGCAGCTGAAGTATGTTTCAGAGCTTTCCCTGAACTAGGTCTGACAGTATTTGCTCTTAGTCATACAGCATTTGAAAACTTACTCTTTCAGGAGGTCACAAATAAGGCCAACCAAGACAGAATTTTTTACGTTTTAAATTATATCCACACTTCTTGAGTATTTTGTTTCTGAATTAGATCTCTAGTGGCTTCAGTGAATGTTTTCCTTAACTTTATTTAGTATTTAGGGTGAAATATCCTTGGCCATCTGGCATGTTTCAGTACTATAAAATACCATGCTAACTTAAAGGAAAATAACTATCATTTTTACACATATATAATGAAAATGGACAGGACTGAAATTATATGCACATAAATCCTGCACTAAAGTACACCTTTGTACTAAGCCCATTCTACTAAGCCCAAGCATTGCTATACAGATTTCTTTCTATATAATAACAAAAGAATTACACCTTCATAAGAATCTTTTCATTACATTTTTCCTGCTGATTTCTGGGCATCTTTCAGGTACTTATAAAAGCATTCACTATTCTATTTAAAGCCATTATTCCTCTTCACATGGATGATGGCGTCTGTATCCCTTCCACCTGCTAAATGCAATACAATGGACTTCTCTCTCTATTCATACTACATATGCCTATAAATAGCTCTTCCTAAATGTACTTAGATATCAGAAAGTTAACTGGTGAACCCATAGTTCGTCTCCCACTTCAAAACTCAAAAGCCCACACCAGATCATGTCTTGATTCCATGAACAGAAGCCTTTTCTTTGTTATTCATTATTCCACTTTTCAGGATAACCTAGAAAACTTATCAGATTTAGTCTGATCAAAAGGCAGCAAGTGTGCTGAACAGTCTGTGCTTACAACAGAAATGCAGGGCAAAAAGAGCTGAAACTGCTAAAGCCCTCTTAAACTACAGGTATTTATCACCCAGTGTTTGAAGGATCCACCGGGAAGGTGTCAAGAGCAACTGTCTTGACTTCAGGCTTAAGAATCTTCCCCCAAAGTAACAGAACAACTGGAGCCACAACACGGATAAACTGAAAATAATACAAAATTACTCTAAAATCTCTAAGTTTATTAAAAAAGTCCTTTCTTAGGCCAACCTATAAGCATTTCTACTTAAAGAGAGCTTCTGCCTGCAGTCGTCTCAATGATAGTGCCTGCAGGGGATATAAATCCAAAGAGCAGTGCTGGTTGCTGTAATTGCTCCATGTAAAGTACAGACTTTTTTCATTAATAGAATCAAAGACAATGTGTAAATACGCACCCTTCAAATATAAAGTTACTATCATGGGTCAAAAAATGATAAAAGCAATCTTTGCCAAAACCTCTGCGCTCCCCAAAACATTATAAATCATGCTAAGCCTTCCTCATCAGTGCTTTTTAATTACAGCACTACTCTAAGCATACCCTTGCTAGTGGAGAATAGGAAATGGTGGTTTTAAATTGTAATCTGCTGGCAGTGACAATGACAGACTACTGTTTGGACCCTCTTTAAGGAAAATGAACAATGTTTCAAAGAACAAGACAGAGAAACAGGAAGAAAGAAGAGGGTAAAAGTGGCCTTTAACAAGAAGGCCATTTGCAGTGCTGGGAAAAAAAATCATGAAATCAATAAGAAATCAATTTTCCAGCTGTTCCCATCTAAGGAAATCCATCCAAGGGAAAAAAATAAGGTCGTTACTACTACAGCTAAAAGACTGTGGGTTCTTTTCCTGATCATTCTCTGAAATTAATACTTCGACCACTATTTTATCCCAGAATACTGGAGGAACATATTCCTTTTAGATTAAAAAAAAAATCAAATTAAAAAAGTTTGTGCAGAATTAACTTAAAGGAGAAAACACAAAACAACATCAGTGCAGTGCAATGAACTTTTCTCGGCAAATTAGAACTGTAAAGGGAAGGAACAGACATTTTGTTATGTGGAAATAACATACCCCCCTCATTTAATCAACAGGGAATATGGGGCAATCAAAACAAATATGGGTAGCTATAACCATCTAAAGTCTGAGTGCCAACATCAAGGACATTAGCAGCAAACATGCACAGACTGTAAGCTCTTATTTTGGAGATTTTCATCTGTTTTCATCCAGAAGGAGCCTAGTGTATATCCAACCAGAACAAATAAGGTATTCCTGGAATGAGAGATGCAGGAGTGGATTGTTTTTCATGCACCTCAAAAAAACCCTGAGGAGTTGCTAATGAATATAGACAGCAACATTTAAACCGAATTACTATCAGACCAAAACAAGTCTGGCTTTCTACAGACAACAGCAGGGAGCAGTGTCAGAATCAGGAGGACACATGCTCATTCAATAATACCAAGTTTTAGATAAGCAGCTTAAACTAAAATACTTCACAAATAATTTAATAGGAACTTTATTGGTGAACTTTGAGATAGACTACGGGAAAAGCTTTTCAGCCTTTTCTACAAAACATTCCACTGTTTCCACAGCCAGTGTCACCTGAGTAGCTGGGAAATGGAAACATTTTGCATCCATCTCATCCTGAAAACCTCAGAGAAGGTAAAAGATTCAAAACTAAGAAAAATAGGTAATTGATGGGATTAAAATCTGATTTTTTTTTTACATTTATCTCTTCTTGCTTGTCCTATTTACTAAGAAAAAAACCCCATGGGAGTGGGAAGAAAAAGCCAAGAAATAAATAGTTTCATGTTAAGAACTTGCTTTCAAAAAGTGTTACTTGAATTCACTCAGAATTTAAGAATTTTCTTAGCACTTCTGAAAAGCCAGAACTCAGTAAACACAATGCTTAAAACATGGCATAATATCTAAATGGAAACCACAACATTATCCACAACGGGGAACACGGACAGTATGGACAAAAGGTAATTTCTCTAATTCTTAGAGACTGAAGCTAATTCAAGCTCTTTTCCAGGAACCCAAATAAAAAGCTTCACATTCAAAACAACTAAGCAAATAAAACCACTGATTTAAAATGCTGCATGTCATTAGGAAGCGATCAACATTCACAAGATCAAGGTAAATTAAAACATGGTGTAAATCTTGCAATATGACATTGAAATTACACTTGAACTCCATTAAGAATTTTGAATTCTTTTCAAAGTCTTATGTCATCTGGAGTAGCCCTTACTTTCACTAATATTTCGCCACCTCAACTTCAAGAACCCTTTATTTGTAAATTAAAAAAAAAAAAGGAGGTTTTTATATGATATACAGAGCTTTTTCTTTTTTTTCCTACAGATCTTACCTTCTTCAACCCCAAACAGCAAGTGAATGTTAATGAGAAAACTCTACTTTAAAAACAGTTCACCACACAAAATCAGCAGTGTATTAATAGCTTCAAGAAATTGCTTCCACATTAATCCTAATTTTCAGTTTTTCAAAATCTAAATTAATTATGATCTCAATAGGGAGACAGGGAATTCAAGCTCAAGGCCGGAGATTAAAACAGAATTTGCAC
The DNA here is from genome assembly GCA_013397895.1 of Origma solitaria. Taxonomy (NCBI): domain Eukaryota; kingdom Metazoa; phylum Chordata; class Aves; order Passeriformes; family Acanthizidae; genus Origma; species Origma solitaria. Next base: position 805,505 of record VZRL01005606.1, read on the forward strand.
TGGCTTTCTAAGAAAGTGAACTAAATATTAGGCTATAGGTTTTTCAACTGAACGGGCTCTCCCCTGTAAATAGCATGGTTTTGCAATCATTCTTTCCACTAATGGATACCTACACTAATACTTTGCAATAATCACTGGATCATGAAATGAATTACTTAGTCGTCCAGCCAAATATTCTTTGTGAACCAGCTTCCCCCAAGTCCCATCACCAATTTGTAGAACTTCTTGCAAAACCAAAAGGACTGAAACCACCGTGTTTGCTGGGACAGTATCCTGGAGGTCAGTACATCATCATCTCCAGACAGAACCAAGGGAACACAAATATCTGAAACAGGAATTTGAACCACGGGCCTTCCACTACTGGAAAAGTACTGAGATTTCAATTACAAAGAGAGACAGAGCAACACATCATCTGCTCATTATTCGGGGTGAGATCTTGTTAGACAGCAGGTCATGGTAATGTCTTTTGGGTCTTCCCCATTTCTCACGGGAATAAGAACAAGCATAGCCTCATACTATCATAGTATCTATAATATATGTGTACTTCACAGTACTCATATAGTGTTAATTGCAGTCTCGTAACACAGACCTAGTGTGCTAATTACAATCTTAAGTCCAAATTCTTCTTTGTTCATCTGTTGAAGCAATGTATATCCAGAAATAAATGCTTCAGGGACTATAAAGCCTAAAAACACCCCTAAGCTTTATGATTTTGCAAAAACAGGAAATAACAAAATGCGGATTTTAAGGAGGAGATTTGAAGTTTGTTATCAGTAACTTTTTTGCATCCAACTGTTTGTACAGTCTGAGTAGCCTGTATTTGTATCTAAGTTAAAATAATCTTGACTTCTAATTGGAAACAATTCACCATTTGCTGCTGGAAAGAAAACATGTGATCAGTGCATTAGAAAAATCTGCCACTGAGTTAACCCTTGTCCGAACACAAGAAAACACAAATAAAATGGCCACAAACAGACATAAAGCTCTGCCACAAATTTTCCCCAGAACTGGGAGGAATATTTAGATCTGACTGCCCTCCAAAGTAGTGTTGAAGCAAGCCTTGGCCATAATATGCTAGACTAATGAGTTATTTTTACAGTGTAGACATTCTACACTGCCAGAGCAACAGGTTTTAAATCCATGTTTAAAGTTCTTAATGCCTAAAAATCTGATTATGAACTCAGATAAAATTGACTTTGCATTTAACACACTTAATCAGCCAGAACAGGACTTGACATGGTATCATCGCAAATATATTCATGCAAAGTCATGAAAGGCTGACAGAATATTTGCCAAATATTTGCCTTTGTAAAATGAAAACAGCATCAAATAAAAATCTACTCTGATAAAGCTTCAGTCCCACTGCTGGGTTGCTAATTTGGAGAAAAGCCTCAGAGGTTGGAAGCTACTGAGAAGACAACAGCAGGACAGAGGCCAAGAGCACGAAGTGTTACAAGACAGTAACGGACTGAGCAGTTCTGTTCCAACCTATGTTTGACTGAACATTCACTAAGGAATTGACCTTATTAAAAAGCAGTGAATTGCTAGCACACTGTTACTAATTTCCTGCTTATTGGAAAATGATGGAAAAGATTAAAATTTTCAGCTAGTAGTTAAATACAGTTTCTGTTTCTCATCTCAGTGGAATAACTTGTCAGCTTAAAACTACATAAAAATATTTTAATCTATTACACAGTATAGTTCAATGAGTAGAGAAAAAAATCACACTTAATTAAGAGAAAAATGTTCCTGAAACCATCTGTAAGTGCTTCAATAAATGTAGCATCCATCTAGTATGGTTTCCCTTATCCAAGTATTATGAAAATAATCCTGGCCACGTGTCACACATCACAATAGGTTTTCTCGTGACCTGAGCAGTTGAGGAAATAAAAATGAGAGTCCTGCTAGTCTTCAGAGGAAGTTTATCATAGCAACCAGAGCAGTGAGGTCAGAACAACGATTATAAAGCTGGCCAGCTGTAGAGGCCTAAATTTTTCCTCTCTAAGCTGATGCTAGAGCTATTAAAGAGTCACTCTTCAGAGAAAATGACAAGGAACTGTCATTTAGTGCTTCAAAAGCTTCATCGTGGTACTAACAGTGTGGTGGGGTCCCAGGAGGAACGAGTCCTGGGGCTGAGACACAAACCTAAGTGAGATTGGCAACACTGCAGTGGGAAAACTACTTATATTGAACTGGGAAAATGTGCAAATATTGCTGCTAGTCCAGCATGTTGTGTGACTTCTGCAGAGAAAGCCAAAGCATTCAGAGGCCACCAATGCAAAGACCCCAGAAAACTGACAGAAGACAGAGGCAGCTCACTCTGAGTAGAGCTTTCTGTAATGGGCAAGGTTCTGGAACACTTCCCTGTGGGCTCCAAACACAGGACAGCACTGTTCACCCCGTTTCCTTGATCTTGAGTCCACATTAAAATGCATCCTAAATTAATGACTTTTTGCCTGTGACATTTTTTCCATATGAAATACTGCCTCCAGAAGTAGCCCTTCCAATTTTTCAGAATGAAATAGGCATTGCATTCCCGTTTTGATGATAACTTAAAAAAAACCAGCTACTTAATCAAGAAGAGGAAGGAGGGATATCAGGATTAGCAGGAGGCAGAACTGAGTTACTCATAGATGTTAAAAATTCATTTGTTTCAAGGACTACACAGACTTAGCAAATGGAGTGAAGAGAAAAGGGAAGCTGTTTGTAATTCATTGTCTGTAACAAGGTATATTTAATAGCATTCAGAGGAAATGGGCAAGGACTTTACACACTCAAAGCCCTAAATCACCTTTAAGACATTCACAGAGTTACAGGAGTGAGTGGTTCAAAGCTTCTATCCACACAGTTTGCTTCTTCCTGGACTTGCAGTGTTTCACATTATTTTAATGAGTACAAAGCAAAGGTTTGTAAGCCCAAGGGAATGAAAAGCTTCATGAATCCTTAGGACTCTCCAGTCCTCAATGGAAAGCCTTCTTGTGGTGGGTTGACCCTGACTGGCACCAGGTGCCCACCAAAGCTGCTGTGTCACTCCTCAGATGGACAGGAGAGAGAAACCATAACCAAAATCTCATGGCTCATGATAGGGGCAGAACGAGATCACTCACCAGTTACTGTCACTGGCAAAAAAGATCCAGCTGGGGGAAATTAGCTTATTACCAATGAAATCAGAGAAGGATGATGAGAAATAAAGCTAAATTTTGCAACACCTTCCCTCACACTCTTCCCTTCTTTCCCAGTCTCAACTGCACTCCCAAATTTCTTACTTCCTCCCTCACAGCAATGCAAGGAAATGGGAATGGAGGCCGTGGTGAGTTCACCATTGTCTCTGCTACTTCTTCCTCCTCAGGGGCAGGACATCTCATACTCTTCATCTGCTCCAACATCATTCCCTCCCACTGGGACAGTCCAACACAAACTTCTCCAACATGAGCCCTCCCCTTGGACTGCAGTTCTTCATGAACTGCTCCAGCGTGGGTCCCTTCCACAGGGTGAAGCCATTTAGGAACAGACTGCTCCAGACTGGATTTTTTTCCCCCTCTTTCCAAAATACATTATCCCAGAGGCAGTACCACCACTGCTGCTGGGCTTTGCCTTGGCCAGCAGCGGGTTCACCTTGAAGCTGGCTGACACTGGCTTGGCTGGACATGGGGGAAGCTTCCAGAAGCTCCCTCACAGGAGCCACCCCTACATCCCTCTGCCACCAAAACCTGGCCACACAAACCCAACACACTTCTAAAGGTTGCTCTATAACCTCTCTGGATATCCCAGTCTCCAAAGCTTTGACAGTACTTAAAGTAACTTATGGTACCCCCAAGTCTTTCTGATCTTCTCATTCTACAGACACTTTTCAATCAACAAGACCTTATTCGGCTCAGGTTGGGCAACTAACGCTTTAATATTAGATCTAACTAAACAGGAATTAGTAAAAAACAGACAGAAATACTACTAATGACTCCTGCCATGCTCCCTTAACCTGTAAAAGATACAGTCAACACACCTTAATAATGTAATGCAAATGGACAGGTAAAATATCCACAAGCATCAAATTTAACACTGAACATGGAATACACCAATGGCTCATGTCCCTGCTAAACATTCTTCTAAAGAAAAAATGGACCATCTAGCACTGTTTTATCCAACTACAGCTTTAAGTATCCCAGCTAAGCTATCTTGTTTGGAAGGTAAGTGATCCAGTTCTAAAGGACATTCTTTTCAGAAGTTATTTAGCACAGCACTATTTTTCTGAACCATGCTATTTTCTAATTATTCTCTCAGAAGTGAAGCATACATCAGGATACTGAGTCAAACAGCTCTTACTTCCATGCCACTTCTATAGACACATGCTATAAATAGCAGATTATACATAAATATGAAGTTGCTCAAATAGGTTTATAATCTGCCATCTCTCTATGTGTTCTAGAATGTATGTCCTGGAAACAGGCTGTTCAATGACTTCTGATTCCTCTGAAAGCATTGTGACAGAACCACTTATTGGCAATATCCACTTTGACTAGTCAAGCATAGCCAGGGGAAATTTAGATATCTTGTTAAAGAATTCATCCTCAAAATTCATGAACTACATTAACTTCTTCTGAATTGTTCAGAAATATGCATAAATTCACAACATTAAACTTCTTTTGAAATAAGCTGTAAGTGTTATACAGAAAACTGGGTTTCTGCCAGAAGGCCAAAAGCTGATACTTGATTTAGAGGGCTTTGGTGGGGAGCTTTGGAAGAAGAAAGAAGGCAGGTGAAACAAAGGTTTACAGAAAAACAAAAAAATGTCTAAATAGCAAAACCTTTTTCAGGAATGCGTGATCTCCTTTTTTGCTAGCCTAAACAACAGAGACGAAGTACAGACTCACTTGGCTGTAAAGAGGGCACACTGACAGCTTTAGTACATATAAAACAATAAAAGCATTGTCCTTGAAGGTATTACTTTTCTATAAGACTAAATCCATTTTTATCACTATAGTTTTGATTTAATGATCTTTTTTCTCTATCTTACTGCTCTATAAGTTCAATTTAAGTTTTCCCTAACAATTCATAACTGTGTAATTTTGTCATATACAGCATTAAAAGTATTTTGATGTGATTCTAATGTTTAATACAATAAAATCAAGATGAATATGTATGGCTTATTGAAATACACTGTGCATTGTTAAAATTTTAAGATTAGTTCTGAAGCTTTCATAAAAATATTTTACTTGTCTAATCACTAAACAGCAGCATGGCCACAAAGATAAGTTTAGGAAGGAAGATTAGAATATTATTCTGTTTTAGTTGAGGATTAAAAGTCTACAACATTGTGATTTTTCAGATTTTTTGGAAAGCAGAAACCTAATATCGAACATTTAAGAGGCACATAACTATTTTGCCAAATACAGTATTAAAGTCTTTATGGTGGTGTATACATAGAACCTGAATTTTTTAAAAAATGAACCAGTTCAAGTGGGAAAGAGTAAAGAGATGACCACATTGGGTGCAGGACTTAATCAGGTGCTAATTACAGATATTATACTCTGTTCTGAAGGGATCTCACCTCTCCAGAACCACACACTCCATGCACAGCACATCCACAGCTCCACTTACATATTCGCCGTAGGTCTCCTGCGCCGGGGGTGGTGGCAGGGGCCGATACCCTGCAGGGGGAGGAACTCCTCTTGCCCTGGGTGCCAGAAGTCCCCGGCTCCGACTGACTGGTCCTCTGCTGGGAGGGACTCCCCTGGGAGCTGGTGCCCCTCTGGGCACTCCTGCTGGTGGTGGAGGCACTCCCCCACGGCCCCTGCAAACACACGGATCACTCACCATTAAACACTGAACCCAGGACCTCCCTTCCAACACCTCTCTCCCCCACATCATGACAGTTTTGCTTTGCTAAAACCAGAAAAAATCTGAGGGAGATTAAGAGTTTGTCATTTCTCTGTAGGGTTAAATCCCATTATGCACATTATGCAAAAAAATGCCAGAAGATACAAACTTGACATGGGAATCTGTGATGAACCTTGCACTGACTTGAGTCATTCTCACAGACACAGACACACCCAAAGCAATCTGCTGGAATCAATCAACTTCACAAGAATTTGACTTCTAGTATGTGAAATCACAACCACAGAGTAACAGCTTCATTTGAAGGTGTCAGGCTATATCGTACTCAAACCCTGCACAGAGGAATCAGCTGCCACTCCCTTCTGATCCTGTGAAAGCTTCTAAACACAACCCAAAAATCACACTGTGTGTGAGATGCTGAGTGGGTCACAAAAAATACATTTTTTTCGGCTTCTGAAGAGATTTCCAGGTGCTTCAGGAAGCACTCAAACATTTAACAAAACATGCAGGGTGATTATAGGATATAACCTGATGTTCTACATGAATTTGAGAACAAAGTAACAGGATATTTGGTCTAAAAATTCTAAAGGTGTGATAAGCATTAACTTGCATTCCATTATTTTGGACACTTAAAATACAGATGAAAAGTATGAGACTTCAGTTGAACCAGTTTTCAAAAAACATTTGATCCATTTAGAGGTGGCCTTTCCTCCAGCCTCCCTGTGGTAAAGGCAGAGAGGGAGAGGTACAATTTGTGAGAAATTTGCACCATTTATTCTCTGTTAAACAGAACATCTAAAACATTGCTAATAGGCTTCTCCTTTTTAAAGGAGATGATTTCACTCCATGGATTATAATTGAGTCTGAATGCTGTGGGAAAATAGAATTGTTCCAAAGAAATCAGACCCATATCACACACTCTTAACAGATAAACAGAAGGACACAAGGCACAAGCTCTACGTTATCTTGCTGCCTATCAAGCCATTATCTAATTTATCACAAGAGCAGTAATTGAGTAATAATACTCTGTCCTGATTCCAGTAGAAATTTCCAACTTGAACAGTATTATAAAGATCCAGATTTGGATTTGAAAATTTCCTATCCCATTTCATACATGTCATGTAATTTCACATCAATAAACTAATCAGAAAACAAGGCAATCATTTTACCACAAATAAGTAGTATTTCAAAAACTGCATCACTGAATGAGGAATGCAAAAAATGTAAGGATACAGTCAGGATAGATTTTATTAGTTTTAATTACCAATCAAAACACAGTCACAAAGTATTTTAAACAAATCTAGAGAGTAAGTGATTTAAAACTGTGCTTATTACTTGGTTTTGGCTAATCTGTAGAATGCCTCCTCAGGATAGGGTACCAGCTGCTTATTTGACTTCATTGTAGTGGGGGCAGGGGTGGGCAGTGAAGTTCCCAGACACAGCCTGCTGAAGTAATATAAAGAAATAGGAAATGTGATACTTTCCAAGAGAAGCCAAAGAAAGGGAAATGAACCTAGTGGCATAGATGACAGTCAATACCAAGTCAAAAAAGAAGAAAAAAAAAGAAAAAGGTCAGTAAAAAGATTCAAGAATCACTAGGTGTAATCATGACAGCATCCTTCAGGCAGGGTGCAAGTGAAAGCAGGAAGTAGGACATGCTGAAAAAACATGGAAAGACATTTCAGGGAGGAAAAAAAATACAGTTTTTCAAGATAGCATAAATTTATTCTTGAGAGGTAATTAGAACACCAGATCCACGTGATGAGGTCTTTTCTGTATTTCAAAAAACAGTTAATAGGATTGGAATGGTGATGGGTGGGAAATAATACTTCTCTTGTATTATGAGATAATTTCTGATTTTAACTTTTTGTAACTTTGTTCGCTTCTCCTCCAGCAACTCTGAATCTGAGATGTCTGGTTCTCATGGTTACTGCACCAGGCTGGAGGAGACTGGAAAGGTACCGAGATAGAAAACCCAGTGACAGGAGAGTTCAATCACCAGCACACAGATTGGAGTTGCATCAGGGTATGATACTAAGAGGAAATTTTTATAAACTGTAAACTATTTCTTTAAGAAGTTACTGGGGAACTAAAGAAGCTTGATGGACATTTACAATGAACAGACTCAAAATATTGAGGAACCACTTGAACAGGAACCTTTGCACACATTTGTGAAAACAACAGATCTGTTCAGGTATTGCTTAATTTGAAACGGGCAGCTACACAAATAATGTTTAAAAATGCTTAAAAGAATAAAGTGTATATATACACATGATATGGGAAGACAAACTGACAGGAAGTCAGAGCAAATACACAACTATCATCAAAAAAGAAAAAGCTTGAGGAAGGGCAATATGAATTCAGTAAGGCTAGAACAGGTTTTAAAAGAGGTATCACTTGAAAGGCTGAACCCAACTCTAACTTCAAAGGAAAAATGCTAATAAAACAAAAGACTCAGAAAAGCAGGTCAGAAATAACTGAAGTCCTTCAATGATCTGAGAATCAGGAAACCTCGCAGAGTGAGCCTCAATCACCAGTGCACACCAATTTGTACATATGAATGTATACAGGTACACACACATTATGTTTTTGCTACACAATCAAGAAAGACTGGACAAGGTTCTCATGGCAGAGTTGTCCTTACAGTAATCCCATGGACAGTGCTGCCAATGCTTTAGAATCAAGTAACAGGACAAAAAGAACAAATAAAAGTAAATGCACTACTATTCTATACACTGCAGTGGGTTCAGATGCATACTCTTTAATTTGTAGCTGAATCACAACCTGAATGTTTCAGAAAAGAAAATAGCTAAATCCACCCCCCCGCCAAAAAAAACCAAAAAAACAAAAAAAAACCCACCAAAAAAAAAATCCAACTTACAGGAGGGGACACATGGGAGTTAATACATTTACATGTATAAATTTATATACCCTATCATTACACAAAGTAATAGGGTCTGCACTATGACTGCCTATAGAACATCCAGAATTAGGATTGGCCCAGAGGTCAGGACATTAAAAAACACAGTTTTAGAAAATAAAAGAGTACACACAAAGTCACTACTGCACTGTGTGTATTCACAGACTTGTTTCCTAATTAACATTTTCCTAATTCAACTTCTTTCCTAATTAAAAAAATGGTCAAACGTAAAATAACTGGAAGTGCATCAGAAACAATGGCCAAGATGACAAGCAGTCTAGAACAGTTCACATCTCAGGAACAATTAAGTAGATTAAGGCACTTCATACTACAAAGGACAACTGAGGGTTATCTGATGGACGCAACAGAAATATCAAGGGAATGGAGAAGGCTGAGGGGTGCCCTCAGCACAATCTACACCTTCCTCAAGGGCAGCAGTGGAACAGGAGGTGCTGGGCTCCTCTCTGGTGACCAGCAACAGGATAGAACAGAATTGAATGAAGCTGATTTTGAAATTTTGTTCTTTCACGTTCTTGGGCTTTCCATCTCCTAATCAACTACTTTTGAGGGGTATCCATCTGCTTCCAAAGCCTATGAAGAAGCTGCACAGGGGGCCAGTTCTCTACCCTTTTTCTTCTACAATTGACTTACCTATAAACTAAAAAACTTTTGTGCAACTGCTAATAATTAGAATAATATCAAGTTCCATGCTATCAAAACTCATTTGTCAGCCCATGCCAGCCTTAACTACCAGAGCTCATATTCTGAAATACAAGAAAAGTATTTTTGCCTTTATTTTCCCTCCTCTTTTGGATGTCCTCTATAACGCAGTACCTACAGGAACCTCTTACAGACTGCCAATATCTGTAGGCTAACAGTGTGCACGAACAAGCACTGAACCTCTCACATATCTGTCTCCAAAATTTTGAGGACTTAGATTGTGCAAATACTTTGAAACAAGTTTCGAGTGTCTTATTTTCAGCACAGGTGAAACAAAAAGGTCCTTGCCAGTAACCCCTCAGAGTATGACACTGCAGTACACGAGTCGAGTACTGGAGCATCACAGGGGACACTAGTATTTGTTTTTTTCTTTTTGCTGCATTTTTAAGGAAGACTCTAAGTACCAATTAACTGTAATTTCTATCTAACACACACTAGTACTTAATTACTGGTAGTAAACACACTCAGCAAATCCTACCACCTAGTCAGGTGCTCTTATTGTCACTTCCAGACAGGCTTTAGTAACAAGATGATCGTTGTGCTCTGCTCTCAAATAAACATTTTATTGTCATATTATTACTGTTTCAAGAAAATTTGTTTATAATCACTTTGGCTTTGATTTTCCTGAATTTATTAATCTGGCAGTGGTGAATCCAGTGAAAGAAGTTAACCCTTCCCATTAAACACACAAATAATTTAGATTGTTAAACTCTGAATAATTTTACTCCCAAAGCTGGGTAATTAACTTGTAGGCTCTGTATTAAAAAGGCTTTTAAATCTAAGTACCATGGACTAGACCAAGTAAAGAAAATTCTTGTAACTCATTTAATGGCTCTTGTTTCACTACGAAATAGGAGAAATAACCTAATTTATCTCACATACCACATCACATTTTGAAGATACTGTCATGAAAGCTGTTTTTGCTGGAATCTAACTCTCTTCCCATGACATTATTTCATTTCTTATACTTGCAATTCAGTATATGAGGAAAAAGAAAATACATAGTGAAGCACATTTTCTATGAAACTATAAAAACACTAGAAAAGGGGAGAAAAAAGCCTCTAACAAAAGTGTCAGAATGTGATTTGTAAAGGTGCAAAGGTGATTTGTAAACATTATGGAGTAATGATATTAGATGGTTAATGTCTAAAAACATGAAAAGTATACCTTACTCTGTCCAGTAACAGTATTACTAAAGTATTGAATTTTGTGATTAACATCTTACTGTTTGAATCAAAACTTTAATTGGTGTAAGAACATTCTCAAGAAAATCTAATACCAAAATCTAATACCACGTAAAACTATGTTACACAATGTTACACTCAAAAAATTTGTGAACATTCAGAAGGCATTCATAAGTACTAATCTAATAATTGATTCCCACTAAAATAGTGTTTTACCAACTCATACAACTTAGGTACTTCCTCTTTGGCCTCCATTAGCAATAATATTTGACATTTCTACCTTACAGTAGTCCCATAGTGTTTCTAGGATTTGTTTCCAGCAAACTAAGTTACTGCCCTTGACCACAGCAGCAGGCACAGCATCTCACACTCATCTCCAGCTGCCCTCAGCAATAGCCACTTTCTCATCATTTCATTTAAAACCTTCTCTGCTCTAGAAAAACACTGATTTTTATTTCAAGTTTCACCTATTGCTGGAAGGTTGAGTTAGTAAAATTATTCTGATCATGGAATCACAACTAGAGCCAGCTCACAGCTTTTCTTCACTTTTAGCAAAACAAAAATTACAAGTTTATGATACGAAGAGACTTTTCACTATCTACCCCCAGAAACATTAAATGGAAGAATAGCTTTAAAATAAACATACTTGTAAAATTTAAGACCAGTTCTCAAACACTATATCATTCAATGAGGAAACACTTGGAATTCTTTAATTTTAGCATTCACAGTTCTATATATCTGTAGGGATTTACACTGTTCAATAAGTAGATCTAACAAATTTGGTTACCAGATGTTGATTTATTTTCTTCATTTGAGCACAACCAGCTACATTCAATGTTCCTCAAAGAGTAAATATTTTTGTTTTATATTAGACATCTGAAAGAGAACAGACCTGTTATTTCAGTGATGGCATTCTAAAATACTAAAACACTGATATCTGGATACAACTCAGAAGTCAGATTCCTGCCTTTTCATCCTTTTTTCAAAAAATACTTCACCATTGAATTAACAGTCTTATACAAGTTTTATTTCATATTTCTATTTGAAAACAGTAATATATGTGTTCACTTTTAACTTTTGTGAAAAATGGGAGATCAAAAAACTAAAAACACAGTGATCATTAATAATACCTGCCTTTGGCCTAGATCCTGAACTGGCTTTGTCAACTATTTCTTTTGTGCCACAATCTTTTGCACTCCACTGCCTTCATGTTCTCAACAAAAGTTACTCTTCAAAAAGCAAAACCAGTTCATTCCAGTTATATGGTAAGAAAACAGCTGGAAGTTGTGAACGCACGGCAGCAGTGATCCACATCAGCTCATCTTACTTCTAACATATACGACAGCAAGTTCTAACTTACAACTTCAGTAGCAGTTTTATTTTTCCCCAGACAGACTGACAGTCATTCAACCATTAGGATCCCAGCCATGCATAGACTGAAATATGACTAATAGATGGGAAAAATAAAAAAACTCCACACCTTCTTGAAAGAGTGAACCAGAAATCTGCCATTTCTTTAATGGGACTATTGATAGATATTGGCTTTATGACAAATTACAGTTTTTTCCCCCTCACCTTAATGAAACCAAAATACCTGTTTTCAAATACAATCTCTCTCAATCTCAGGACTGAGCTCAGACAGCTCTCCCTTATTGTGGCCTTTCAATACCTGAGTGGAGCTGCTTATAAAGTAGAGTCATTTTATCAGCATCTGTAGTGATGGGACAAGGAACAACACCTTCAGCTGAAGAGGGCAGGTTGAGATTGGACATAAGGAAGAAATTTACGATGGGGGTGGTGCAACAACACTGGAACAGGTTGTCCAGAGAAGCTGCATTCCCTGGAAGTGTTCAAGGCCAGGTAGAAGAGACTTAGAGCAACCTGGTCAAGTGGAAGGTGTCCTGCCCATGGCAGGGGATGAAATAAGATAGTCTTTAAAAGTCCACTCCAACCCACACTACTCTGTGATTCTAGCACTGATTTCTAGCTATAAGTGACATGAAGTGGTTCCCCCTATGCCACCCCAAGGCATCAAGAAACTTTTAGCCATGTCCTTAAACTTACTATCATAACCCTCTGGAATTTCATTTTCCTAAAACATCTGAGTTGGAGTCACAATTGAGTGATCCTTGAATCTTATTTTTATCAATAAAACAGTGTGAAGTTTTAGAGAGGAGATGCTGCTTTAGTTGCAAAACCTCCTCAGAGGTGTACATTAACATGTATAGAGTCACAGAAGGGTTTGAGTTGGAAGGGACCTTTAAAGATCATCTAATTCCAACCCAGCTGCCATGGACAGGGACACCTTCCACTAGAATGTTCACATATGTATATTTTAAGTCTTTAGTTAATCAGAAGTCAAAATTCCCATTTTATTTTGGTTGCTATCATGTATAATGCACTGATTCAGGATGGGAATACAAATGCACTGAAGAAACACTGATTTCTAAAGAGTTACATTTCCTAGTTTCTCACCGTAACAGTGTCACATTAAACACCATGGATCCTCCAAGCTTGCTAGCACAGTAAATTAAAATGCAAGTGGTATTATCATTCTATATAGCTGCCTCCAAGAAAAAATTTAAGAACATCGTAATAAAAACAAAGGATTGAAAGACAGATTTTCACCACTTTCCCATCTTGTTGTACAGAAGAGGGGTTATGCCAAAATAGTTTAAGTGCTCAGTGTGACCACTACAGAAAATAGAAGTGCCATGATTATATCTGAAGGTCATTTTTAACTGTATTAGTGATAAAAACAGGGGGCAAGGTGGGGGAGAAGGAAGCAGCTATAGGAAGCAGCTACATCCTCCAAGATCGATGATGAGAAAAGAACATTCCTGAAGGTAAATCTCACAACTCACACACAACTCTTCTAGAAGAAATTCCATCCAATCACCCACAAAACTTTACTTGGCTCTAGAGTAAAAAAAAAATTTGTCAAGAAAATCTGTAACAAGCCAGAAAAAGAATAAAGAGTTACCAAACCACAACCATTTGGAAATTACTTACCACAAACAGGAACGCCCATACATAAGCTAGATTTTTTTGTACGCAAACAGAAATGTACTGTTTTCTATAAAACAAAATTTTATTATGGAGCTAAAAATAGGTTTGATAAGATGTATTATATCCAGTTCCCACATGTCTGATAAGGAGCAAGAAAGGCATAAATTAGCACTTTTTCTCTTTTTTCTAACTGAAACTATTCAGGAGTAATAAAGGTTTCAAAAGTGGGAACTTGAACACACTCAACAGGATGTTCCATGTATCAAGACTGGTGTCTTAAAATCATTCTGCAGATTACAAAGAAAGATTAGGATCGAGGTTTTAGACCTCGTTTTACATGTTTTCTGAGGCTTTGCTTCAACTTCTCCTGCATATCTCAGGGATGCTGGCTATTGAAACTGTTTTATCCAACACTGAGACAAAGACTTTAAAGCTTTGCTTCAATAAAAGTATTATTCATTGAAATCAATTTCTGCTAAAAAAGAATCAGAGCACTATAACTGAGTTTGAGATCTTCAGCTCAATGGCTGTAGAATCTCAGTAGCAATAGAATTGAATTTCACTTAAGGGATATGCTAGCAGAGCACTTCAGTTTAAGAGGAAAGTCTTGGAGTTTAAGACAAGCCTTGAAGTAAGGACAAGTCAGACACCCTTTCACTTTTCTTTAAAATATATGTGAAAAACAGCAATGACAAAACCACAACCTTTTACTGTCATCTCCAAATCAAACACTGCTAACATTTACATTTAACCTGATAGTTAAATAGTCAATAGTTGTAGGCCAACTACAATGGATTCTGTGAGCTGTGTAACAGTGACTCTCTTGCATAAAATGCAGATGAGAAAATATAAGTTACCAAAATGCAGAGGATAGAACTAGTGATGTTAGAAATGCAGTACCATAAAAAACTATTTACATATGCACTTTGTACATATTAACAGTCTGAATTAGTTGTCAAGCTCTGGGGATAAGATCCAACCAAACAATAGCTTCTGTACCACAAACATTAGCTGAAGGACACGGAAAATGAAATAAACTTGAAATCGTAATGCAAATGTATCTGTACTGAGCATCTGTAGCAGAGTCATTACAGGCATCTGAGGCAAAGTTACAAACAGCTATTTAAAGACTAAAATAAAATTTGCAAGAAAATATAATCTCCAAAATCAAATGAGGTCTCCAATTTGAAAGAACTCTTGTATGGCTGAATACAGTGCCAAGGGGTGAACCTTGGTATATAGCTATTCAGAACACTAACAGCAAAAAATCCCAGAATATATATTTTACACAGTATTACAAAATACAAGAACAAAAATTTGATGATGGAAATTTTTTTTCTCACAGGACACAATCCACAGTAAGCGGAATTTCTTTAAAATTAAGATTCATTCTGCATTGCATTTCCAATCATTATCAGGATGCATAAAACTAAGCAGATCTATATAAACGGAGTATTTCCTTAGTGCTGCTTCTTTTATCATGCTTTATCATGTGAGGTAAAATGATTCAGAGTATTATTCTTAAATTATTTTACAAGTTGGAATGCAAGTTCCAAGCTGCATTAACAAGAACTGTAGACACAACAGAAGAAAATAGTTTACCATAGTAAACAGTCATACTTAGGTGCTGCAGCCACAATCTCTGTACTCTGAAATATAAACAGTTATGAACTTTATTTAGTTTTTGTTTTCACACTTCAGAACTTGAAGGAGTCGAAACTGTCATCTCAGTACTGCAAGGAAGATAGGCGATGCTAGAGCAAAAATAAAACCTCTCCTGTGACAAAGAAAAGCAAAGCAAAAGACTTTGCCTATTCCTGAATCAAACAAAAGCCACTTTTCACAAAGTAAGTGCCACTCAGACAAGAAAATCCAAATTCTGCTTCCAGAGCACTTCTATATAATTTCATCATGACTATGAAAATAGTAATACCATAAAAAGAAAACTATATTGTGTAAGTTGGAGATATTGCCTGAAATTCCTGTCAGTCAAGGTGAGGCAGATTTATCAGTTTTGCAAAGCTGTGAACTCCACAGGTCCCAAACACAGACTGCACCTAGAGAGCAACTCAAGGCTAGAAGTCACGCTGCTCACAGTAAGACTGAACATCTGCTATGCTGTGCATTGCTTCTTTACAAAGGCAGCATTCAAGTTCCACAAGACAAAATTCAGCACCATTGATAATTCAGTCCAAAAGACCTAAACTTTCATCAATAAATGAAGGTTGTTTCCCCGATCTTTTGCTCTTCTTTTGGGAGTCTTTCATGTATTTTACTGTTGGGTTTGAAGGGAGAAGTTTGAAATATGTACATTCAAACAAAATTCCACTTACCTGGACAAAGTAGGAACAGGTACTCCTCTTGCTCGAATAGATGCTTTTCCACGGACAACTGGAACTTCTGCAGATTCAGAGCCACCATTTAAATATGTTAATTCTTGGAGCTGTGCCTGTCTGATTTCATCATTGTAGTCCTAAAACAGGGGGAATGGTGACAGAATGAGAAAAAAACAAATTGTTCACCCACCGTTCTCAAACACTGCTCCTGAAAGTTTCCTCTTAAAAACGTGAACATTCCATTGAAAAAGTTTAATATACATAATTTGATAGGAATAGTATTCAGTCAAAAATTATTTAAAAGTTCTACATATAATTGCCATTTTTAAGGCATGTTTTTCTTTCCCTTTGCACACTATTTCTATGTAGCTTTACCAATTAAAATGCCAATTTCAAAATGCTGCAGAGACAGAAGGAAAGAAAAAAAACCCCACAATCCCATATTCTGAACTGAGATTCAGTTTGTAGTTACAGCTGTAGAATGATTGTGTGTTAAAAGCAGGAAAGAGAGGAGAGAGAGCTGAAAAGAGTAGAGAATAAATACACTGTTGAGATCAGCCCATGAAAATGAAGGAATAGATTAGGTATCCACACTTTTAAAATCAGGAGTTAAAGAATAAATGCAGGAATTTATTCAATACACACATGCACTGTTACCGAATTAAAAAGAGCTCAAAAAATTAAATTCTATAATATGCAGCAGTAAAGAAACCAAGGACATATGGCTTATTTCTGTCTGCACAAATCCGCTGCTCTCAAGGTCCAACAAAAAGAAAGCTCAGGTTTTTGTACGTGGAATTACTATGGTACTTCTCAAGCACAGTTTTCAGGGACCTTGAGTCAACCTCTGAAACAAGCACAGCACACAGGAATAAAACAGACCCAGCACTGAACTCTTGAGGTATTTTTCTATCACTTCTACTCCACTTAAAATGAGCCAAAGAGAATGCAGCCATAAAGGTGAATTAAAGATAAGTGTTTTACCCAACGTGCATACATACAAACTGAGTATCAAAATATTAATAGGTCCTCCCATAGGAGCAAAGAGATACTTCTGATAAAAGAGCTCTTCTGCAAATCCTCCCATTTCAAGACTTTGTTCTAGTACCCCCCATTTGACAATTCAATGACAAAGAATCTGCATCTCACTGCAAATCTGAGTTTATTACATTTATTCACTAGATAGGGACCAAAAGATTGTCAGGCAGTCTCACAGACTTTGAAACATAACCCTGCATTGAAAGGAGATTAAAACTTCCATGAATTCAAATATCTCAATTATCCTTGAAACATTCTGCTTCTCCTAGACTTCTACAAATGGAAATAAAAAACTTTTCCTTTACTTGCCATTGCTGAAGAAAGTTAGTGGTGTTTAAAGAAGCACCACCATAACAGCATTTTATCCAAACTGCCTTGAATAGGTTCTGAAATCTATTTACCCAACTGCCCACCTGAGATCATCCTCTATTTAGCAGCAGAAACCAAACTGCAAATATGAAAAACGTCTTGAAGACTGAAATAACTGTTTCAAAGGGCATAATTGAAGCTTGTGAGAAATAGATTCCATTATTAAACAGCCAGGACCCCACACATAACCAATCCATCACAGGGAGTAGACTAGAAACAGGAAACTGAACACCACTCTGGCCAGCTACTGTACAGAAACCCACTTTATTTTATTTGTTGCTGGATCAGAACTGTCTACAAATGCAAAATTCTATGTAGTGCATAGAACAAAACTTCAATCTCGACACAATATGCCAAGAAACTGTACCACCAGCATACAATATCAAAGTTCTGACAGGCTGCATCAGACGTCCTTTATAATGTCTCCACAAAACATTTTTTTTTCAGAACTGGGCCCCTGGAAAAATACCTTTGATCATTTTATATGCAATTCATTTAATTCCTTAGCAAAGATGTGCTCAGGTTGCCTGTGTGCGTGTTGGGTCCTTTTTCTTTTCTCCCTGATGCTTTCTCACTTTCCTGCAGCACATTACCAGACACAGCAGCAGCCTCAGGTCACAGACAAGGGCTCCACTGTGCACAGCACAGAACAGAAAACATGGCCCTTATCACACAAGCCAGAGGCAGCAGGAGGATACAGAGTGAAGGGGCAGTACAAGGCAGCCACGATAAGCTGCAGTGTTTAATCCATTAGACTCTGAAATGGATTCCTCAATTAAAAGTAGCAGATGGTCAATTTATGAATACTCACTGCTGGAAACAGCACACTTCAAGCCAAATTAAGGAGACTATCTTTTCCTCACCTAGAAGACGGACATGGAAACCCTTCAGACTGCATCCCTCCTCTGACCAGCTTAGGCTGTGGCAGCACTTGAAATTTCAGTCAAATGCTGCTGCTGAATTTCAGTTGAACAGATGTATTCTCATTTTATGAATAAATTGCCTACCATGACTAACCACAGTCTTACCCAAATATGGAGGATGCATTTACATCAAGATACATGCAAGAGATTTTCATCCCACAGGTCCCTAATAGCTGCATGATATAACTAAACATACTTTTAAATTTTATCTATGATTTTCACCCAGTCAGATCAACACACTGGCAGCAGCTCTTCTTGGGATCACTCTAACTTCAGACCTTATTTTAATTTATCACTCTGAACTATTTAAATTATTAGCAAAGCCATTTACTTATATCATGTTAGGACAGATCCTTACAAAACCCTTTGTAGCTCTGAAAAGCACTCAAGTAGGTCTTTATGCTGGCAGTGAGCAATCAAAAGTTATCAGGTTTCCAGTTTTTTATACCTTACAGCTATTTCCAGCTTACTTAAGGAAAAGTCTGAGTTTGCAAAGGCCACCAACCTCTTCCAATGCCATTAAATGCCATTTCATCACCACATCTTACAAACCAAATATACAGAAGGTAAGACAGGCTACAGGAAAAGCTTGTGAATTCTGCTCACATTGTCATATAACTGACTGTTCTCTCAGAGATATTTCTACACTTCGTTTTAAAGACAAGGAAAAGAAGAAACTCTGGTAACCAATGGCAGAAGATAATTAGTGCTGTATCTGTCCAGAAGACAAATGACTGCCAGTACTCAAATAGACTAAGTTCTAATGGCCAAAACTGCCGTAACTGTAGAATCACAGATGGTTTGGGATGGAAAGGACCTTAAAGATCATCTCATTCCAACTCTCCAGCCATGGGAAGGGATACCTTCCACTAGACCAGGTTGCTCAGGGCCCCATCCAGCCTGGCCTTGAAATCATGGTGCAATACAGCAACCAGGGGCAGGTGAGGTTGAAAGTACCTGGTTTTTTGACTTGACAGAAGTAATTCTGAGATAATTAATACCAAGCACAACACCCACCAATCTAATACTCAGACAGCTGACCAGAGATTCTGGCCAGAATAAATGCACTGGCTAATTTTAAGGACGATAAAAGAATATACTTAGAGTCGGAAGCCACAATTCAAACTGCTAAAGAGAGGTAAGAGACAAGGCAACATAAGCACAGCCAAATATAGCCTCAAGACCAGTTTTTATGTTTTGGTTTGAGTTATGCCAATAGTTTAAGTGAAATTACACCATTGCAGCTGCTTGAGTTTAAACTTCAATGCAAGGATCCTTGCCCATGGATCTGAAGATCCAGTAAGAGAGTCTGAGGCATTTTTGCTATAGTCAGCTACCACAAGGATATTTTGTATTCTGCATTCTAGCACCAAATATGATGTTCTGTTCAACACTGATCTGGAAAATGAACAATAACGATATTCATAAATTGGGTGCAGCATCTAAAACTGTAGGAAAGCATAGCTACCTTACATTGTAAGGAGAATGCAAATTATGATCATAATCATATATACTCACAGCAGAACATCCTTCCTGAAACAAAAAAGGTAATTTCTTAAGAAAGCCACAACAGACCTTAGAGAAAATAAAAATCAAGTTGCATTTGGCAGCAGTGAACCAAACTATAGTTCTAGAGAGGCAAAAGCTGCTCCTTATTCCTTCAGTGGCTGCTGCAAGGGAGGGGCAGGCAAAAGAGATTAAGGCATTTAGAGGAATTCTGATAAGATTACATTTGAAAAGCCAAAGGGAAATTAAGACAGTGTTGGCTTGATCCCATAGTTCAGAAAAGATTATGTAGCATCAGTTCAGCTCAGTATGATAAAGATGCAATGATCAAAAATCAAGATGGAAAAGTGTATAACCACCAGTCAATGGAATTGTTCATTATCAGTCTGTAATTCTACTGGTTTAACACACTAATGATGAGGTTTTGATAAGCTTACTTCATTTATGGCAACAGTAGGGAAATCAAGCACAATGAAGAAAAATAAGACCTCTGATAGAAGGGACTCACAGATCAGACATATCCTTCCTTCCAGCAGGTGCAAGAAGCATTTATCAAAGTGAACATATTTCCATCAAAAAAAAGGCAGCTGTTTGTTGTCTAGAATAGCCAAGAACTTAATTCTCCCTTAAGTCTTCACACCATTAAATCATGAATCATGTAAATACAATAACCTTCCACATTATGACAGTCCAGCATTCCTATAAATATCTTGTCACTGTCCCCTGTATGATCAGCTAGGATGTCTGAACAGAGGATGTCTGAATATGCTTATTCACCTCTTTCCATATACATAAAGAAAAAGCCATTTGGAACCTGCAGACAGAGTTACAATTTGGTGCTTGATTCTTTGTAACATGAGAACAAAATGCCCAGGACACCTTTGTTTTTTAGCTGTCTTAAAGCGCATCTACATTGATGAGGATGTATTCCTGATGAACCTCCTGATGATTGCCATTTATCATGCCTTGGTTCGTGCCATGGTGTTGTATTGGGGCACATGAACACACTTGCATTCAGACAAAAACAGGCCAGAAGAAACACTCAAAGAGCACACAGTTCCAAACACCCAGGGACTTGGCTTCATAGCATATCCTGAGTTCAGAGGGACCCACAGGGATCATCCAAGTCCAGTTCCCGGCCCTGCACAGGACACCCCAAGAATCCCATGAGTGATCTCCCTGAGAGTGTTGTCCACGTCTCAAACTCTATCAGGCTTGGTGCCATGACCACTTCCCCGGGAAGCCTGTTCTGGTGCCTTACCTCTATCTGGGTGGTTTGATGGATCTAGACTAGGGTTGGTACAAACTATAATCCCCAGAACACATACAGGAGCACTGTCAGGTCATCAGCACCAACTGCTGTACAAGAGACATCCCCAACTGGTCCCCAACCAGTCACCCTGGCTCCACTCAAACATTTACAAGCTGCTGTAACTCAGATCCATGCGTAAGGAAAGTTTCCCTAACCAGGTCCCCATACTTCCAACATCCGACACAAATCACAACTAACACTTGGATAACATTTTCAGCAGTAAAAATAAACAGAAGTCAATGCACCTTGAGAATGCTTTGCTTTCTATACTCATTCATTTGATCACCAGTAAAGATTGAAGAATGTTCACTCAAGAGCTAAAACAGTTGGTAACTTCACACACAGAAACATCACCTCAAGTGACCCCGCTTCCTAAGAGAGGTTGGATTGTTCTGAGCAGTTTAATATTGAAAAGCAGTAAGGCTGGTTCTTATATAAGGAGCAAATAAAGAGCTATCTTTCTATGGGAGACACTAGAAACCTCTTGCTTAGATATACCCCAAACCTGGAGTGCAATCTTGTATTGGAAACCAGATCTCTTTTTATACATCCCTACAATGCAAGCTGAAGTATACACCGGAAGACAAGTACAGGTCACACATCACTATTATTGTGATAAAAATAAATATACAAGATAAACCCGTATTGATTCTCAGCACTGAACCAAAGGCAGGATTACAGGTCAGAGAAAATACTACAACTTTAAATTTATTTATTCTTAAACAGAGCCCTACGCTGATGTTTCACATGTACCAAGAACACAGAAAAGTCACACATTTTAGAGATTTTAAAAATTATTTGTAGTCTAATACTTTGGCATGTGACTAGTTAAGCAAAAATAAATTTCTTTTTTATTTCAGGTCAAATAATGAGATTTGTGTGGACAGTTACAGATTTACCCAGTACCTGCCTATATCAAAATGCAAAGTATTTGACAACACTGTCATTTCTTTCACAAAGGAAATTAAGCAACATGACCTGACCAATATTGTGCACTGTTCAGAATCATAGAACAGTTTGGGCTGGAAGAGACCTTAAACATCATCTAGTTCCAAGCCCCTGCCATGGTCAGGGACACCTTCCACCAGACCAGCTTATTCTGTTTTAGAGGTAACATTTCTCACTCGAGACTACCAGAATTCTCACTTTAAAAAAAAAAAAAAAAAACCAAAAAAACTTACAGGGATGAGGAACTTCTTGATTTCTTCCAGTGCATGTCCCATTCTGGCATATGCTTCAGCAGGCGGAGCAAATACTTCAATTAAAACATGCAGGTCATCATTTAGGTGGAAATACTTTGCTTCTCCACTTTTTCTCAACTCTTCCTCCTAGGAAGTAAGAAAAATATTGGTTTTACACATTCTTGTTTTAAGCACTGTAATGCAAGTGGTAAAGTTGCTCCAGAGGAATTTGCACAGTGTTTACTCATGTTCAGATGTCTGCAACTAAAAAAGTAACATGAAATAAGTGCCAAGAGCTTCTGCTCACATACAGAAACTGCAGCACAAGGGGGAATGCTTCCAAGAGTTTTCCCAGGTGTACCAATTTCAAGAAGACACTCTTTTCTTGAAAGTAAAGTCCACAGAAACAGGTTTGATCTAATATTCCACAAGAGCAAGATTCTTTTACCAATATTATTTCAATCTTGGTATTACTACGCTGCTTTGATACTTATTTTCTGTTCTCAGTGAAGTTTCTATCCAATGAGTGTATCCTTCACAGAACTGTGCTATTTGGACATAAAGCTAACAGCATATGAGATGAGGAAAGAGAACATTAGCAGAAAGAGCTCAGTAGCTATTACAGAAGCAAGCTTCTTTCTTTCATCCTCCTTCACCCAACCCACTTCAGTGACTGCAAAGCTGAGTTCAATGGAGTGAAGCAGAGCTCAGTTCTCAAATGCTGACATTCACATGCAAGATATTCACTGACCTAAAGGGCAGCATTTGCTTTTCTCAGGCTGCCTCCCGCCCATGAGTATCTGCCAGGTCCAAGGGATGAAACCAGCATTAGAAATAATTTCATTGCTTTACCAGATAACATTGTACCAAAGGCTTCGCAGCTCTGCTGCCTAAAAAACTAAATCTCCCCTGAAGCTTCCTGTATTTCGTAAGCACCAAGTAAGCACTTCAACCTTTAGATTACTAAAATTGTAAGTTGCAGTGATAACTGAAATCTCCTCCCCTGCACACCCCTTAATTATGGGTTGTGATTTATACGTGACAATCCATTTCTGCTTCTCATGAATAACATTCTTATCAACATGATTTGTGTTGAACTATGAGTATGTTAAAAAAAAAAAAAGAAAATCAGTCTAGATTGCTGTTAGAGCACCCACAGCAAGAATATCAAGAGGTCACTCAGCAGCAGGATTACATTTTGTCAGCAAAATCATTATTTTTAAAATACAAATAAGAGATCTCAAAAATAGAAAGTAACCTAATGTAAACAGCACAGCCCAAATATTTAGTTTCAATAGGAACTGCTTCTCAGTTAAATACTTTAAGCACAGTTACTCAAAATATATGAGCCATCACTAGCACTGGAAGCTACTTGAGTTCCCCATATAATGGTTTTCAGTATATACCTGCACCAAGCACTCTCTGTCCCTTTTTCCTAAAGAAAAAAAAAAAAAAAAAATCACTGTGCAGTTAGTTTGTGCAGAAAACAAAGTGCTAAGAAACTTCCTTTCTGTGTTTATCAATGAAGCTGGCTGGTAATAGCAATCAGCAATAGAAAAGTCACAATTTTCTGTGCAGTACCTGGTAAAAAAGCACTTCAATCAAAACCTTTAACAAAACATACAGAATTTAAACACAGGTTTTTCTAAGATCACTCCCATAAGCAAGCTTTTAAAGTCACTCTGTGTTAGTTTTTTGGTTTGTTTTTTTTTTTTGCAAAGTTTACTTTTGTAAATCTATTTTATTTTAATTCTGTAACATGACTTGGCAATGCTTCCATTACTTTCTCCATTACTAGCAAGGCCAGGAGGTGGACTTTGATGATCCATGTGGGTACCTTCTAACTTGGGATATTCTGTGATTCTATGAAAACACTACACACTAAAACTCTTATAGCAGCACAGAAATGAAAATCAGTTCACTCACTGGCTACACCTCACAACCTTGGGTACACATTGAGCATTTCAGATTTTTTTTCATTTCCCATGAAGACCAACACAAAAGCCTCAACTTGTTCCCATTCCAGTATCCCTCTTTGACAGCAATTTAGCTCCCATGAAATCCTCTGTCTTCCATTACTTGACACTACATCCATTGTCTTGGTTTGCCCACTGCACAGGGATGCCTGGCTTGGCTAGGCAAAGAGAGATATTAACGACTAATCATTATTGGGATTTTGTATGTTTTTTATTTGTTCCAATTTTTGTTACAGGGTTTGTTCTGCTCCTCAAAAATTTAAAGTTACAAAATTCCAGACATACTCAGGTCTTACCTTTGTCTTGTCCCTCATAGAACCTTTCCCCAAAATAGACATTTTTGTCAGCGTTTCTTCCTGTAAACGCTTTAGAGAATTACCACGTGGACCCAAAAGTTTTCCCACAAAGTTGAACTGTAAGAAAACAAAAGAAGAACCAAACCCTATTAACCTTCTTGGATTTTTAATCATAAAAATTCATGAGCACAACAGGATATTTTGCTGAAACAACTTTTGGTCCTAGGTGCAAACAATCAGATCATAAACTTAAAAACATTTATTAGTCTATATAGTACAATTAATAGAATGTCAGTGGCTCCAGCAACACCGAAGAATTATCAAAACTCCATGATAACTTGGTGTCTGATCAAGACTGCCTGATCAAGGGGAGCCTGTTGACAAAGTCTTCTTGCTCCAGCTACAGGAGACATCGTGCCCAAGGCTTTTGTCCTGCAGAGGGACTCCAACCACCTCAACATCTGCTGGAAAACTGGCACAGCGAGCTGCAGGCAACCCTGGAGACTCCTGGAATGCTTGTGGGATAACTTCCTGACCCAGGTAATGGACAGACTTACCAGAGGGGAGGCGTTACTGATCTGTTGGTCACCAACGCAAATGAGCTCATTGTGGACATCAAAACTGGAGGCAGCGATCGTGCGTTGGATATGGATCAGTAAGCAGTAAAGTTGGGCTGCTGAACTTCAGGAAAGCAGAGTTCCAGCTCTTTGGGGAGCTAGTCAGTAGGATCCCCTAAGAGACTGCACTCAGGGACAAGGAACAGAACAGAGTTGCCAGATCTTTAAAGAAGTCTTCCATTGAACACAGGAGCTAGTAACTCCCAGGAGCAAGAAATCAGGCAAGGAAGGCAAGAGATCAGCATGGCTGAGCAGGGACAGGCTGGTCAAACTAAAGGGCAAGAAACCAATGTATAGACAATGAAAGTTAGGACAGGTGACCTGGGAAGAGTAGAGAGATGAAGTCTGACTGTGCAGAGCTGGGAACACCCAAGTGAAGCTGAAAACTAAATCTGGCAAAGGACGCAAGGAGTAACAGAAAGGGCTTCTCCAGGTATCCCAACCAGAAAAGGAAGGTTCAAAAAGGTATTGTTCCCCCTTTCCCCAAATAAACAATGCTGGAAATCTGGTAACAACAGATGAGGAGAAGGTTAAGGTACTCAAAAACTGAAGTGACACAATCATGCCAAAAAGATAGTTTTAGGTACAAGTAAAATATTAGTGATGCTGAAGAGCAAACAGGCATAAGCTTTGTGGCCTCAAATTTATCAATCAGTTTTTAAGTTCTTTGCTTGTCCCTCTCCTACTGCGTCACTGAAGAGCCAGGATGGGCTGCACTGACCTCCCTGTTCATCTGGAGTAGTTTGAAAAGACTTGACAATGGAGCAGTGGCAGCCCCAAATCTTTTGTTGCCACAGTGGAAGTGACGATGGAACAAAGGCCCAGCTGCACTCACCCTATAATGCAAAAAGTGTACAGCTCCAGTTCATTTCTCTCAGCTTTAGACAAAAAGGAAAGCAAGCATTAAAAGTCAATCAGATAGGAAAATGTAAGTTTATTCCCCTTAGTAGTTGCAAGTTCAATTCCCAATA
Source organism: Origma solitaria (assembly GCA_013397895.1). Taxonomy (NCBI): domain Eukaryota; kingdom Metazoa; phylum Chordata; class Aves; order Passeriformes; family Acanthizidae; genus Origma; species Origma solitaria. Next base: position 831,695 of record VZRL01005606.1, read on the forward strand.
GACATAATACTATCAAGAAAATGGCTTATGGATGACTACAGCCCACAGAACCTATTAAATTTAAGGCCTTGCAGGAACCAGTCTTTTCTGAAATTATCAGGTCACATCAAGAAATTCTCAGGCAATTACTTCTGGAGTTTTTTTTTGTTTTTTTAATTAGAGATGCCTATTTTTTTTTCATATAGGTCCTAAATACAGTCAAGGAAAATATTAATCAGAATGATTGAACAGATAAAGGCAGAAATCTCCCTTGCTGAGAATATTCAGGACTCAGGATGAGGTCCTGTACAATGTAATTTACAATCATTTCAACAGAAGGTTGAGCATCTGAAGGCTCAGATGTTCTCTAGAGATTCCCGTTAGTTTGGACTTCAGAGGTTTTTTTTTTTATTTTGTAAGGTATAACTAAAAGCAAACAAACTGAAACCATAGCAAATTTGAACTTTGAGAAGTCAATTACTTCTTGTCAAGAGTTTCCTAAAAGGAAGCCCATATATAAACTCAAATTAAAGCTTTCATGTAGTGGAACACCACCTCAGTTTTTCAAGCATTACTTATAATAGCCTTTTAAGCTACCAGGAACAAAAATAAAGACTTACTCTTTGCTGCAGCTGTATTCTTTTATTTAAAACATAATTGTCTAATGTGTAAATCTAAAACCTGACCTACCAAACTTTAATACCACCTAAAGTTGTCATCTTTTCGAAATGATGAAATCTCTAGTGCCAAAGCCAGACATTACAGCAGCTATACAAGGGCTGCACAGATGATATGGTCTAGACATTTAATGAACATGAAAATTTATTGTCTGTATCCTGAGATCCACTGCACTATTCTTTTCTGTGCACTGAGGCTCCAAATATTTGATTTGACAAGTCTGAAGCATAAGAAACTTGTGTTCCAAGTATGAAATTCTGCTGATTTGAAAGCACAGTACCTCTAAGTGCAGCTTAAAAGCGCAAACAAAGGTTAGTGAAAAATGGCTTACAATGCAGTCACAAAGCATTTTTGCTCCCACACAACAAAACTAAAAGGCTTTGGAACATTTCAGTTGATTATTCGATAAATAAAACCCATTTATGATATTGAAGGAATCCTTTCAGTAGAAAGCAGATTATTTACTTTGAACAGGTACTGAATTTTGTTCAAACTATTGGTTTTATCTCCCTTTTACATCAAATTGGAAACATCTGATCAAAGGTTTATTTTGAAATATTTCGCAGATATAGAAACACTCAAAGTATCAGTCACTAAGTTATTATCATTACGTACAGACTGCTTTCAATCAAATAGTAGGACTCAAACCTAAAGGCACAAAACCAGCACAAGATAAAACAAATTTTACTCCGAAAATTAGTAAATCCTGTGTGTCCACTGGTGAAACAGAAGCAAATAAGCCTGGCAGATCCAGGTTAGAACTTACACAAGACTGCTCACATACAAGTTTCATGGGAGCTTCCCATGCTCCACATTTAGGGTTTATTTGCCCCAAGAGCACAAGAACAAAGAATAAATTCAGGTCTATTATTGAACTCAAGCTTATAAACTGTCTCTGAATTAGACACATGGATAGCAACAAACATCTGAGCAGCTCTGCCCTAGTCAGACCAGTCACATTCACTAGTTCTGGCTCAGAATCACACACGCCAGACTCCCCTCTTTACTTGCCCCTCTCAAATACAGCACAATCACCTCCAAACTGCTGTAAATACCCCAAATTGTCCTCATTTTCACCAGTTTCAGCTTAACATTGCATTAAAAACAATCACACTGTTTTCCAGTGAAAGCTGGTGAAGTTTTCAGTTCTACAGGACAGATGAATTCTAGAGTCAACCATAAATATTGCTCTACACTGGATCACCTTTGTCAAATCAAGAACTGTCTCTGCATTAAGACAGCTTCTAATGTGTTATGTAAATATCAGACTACTAGGGATAGTGGCATATAAAAGAGGAGATAAAGTCCCCAACTCAAATTTGCTTCTAGACCAGCTTTGAAGAGTAAGCAAATATGGTATCTCAAGCAAAATTAAAGCAAAACTTCAGGCATCTCTGCAGAAATAGTATCAAGATTCAGATTAACCAACCTGGGAGGAAACAATTAGATAAAATGGGAAAAATTAGCACCTCAGCTAGATTTCTAACCAAATACTCTGCTATTGATAAATGGTACCCTTTGTACCGTTAGATCACTACAAAATATCACCAGATAATACATTAGTTTGAGCAAAAAGATGCAGGGGTTAAGGGGTGTTCTTATTCCTAAAATCTGTGATCACTGAAAGCACATCCTCCTGTATCTACACCTGTATCTGATTTACTCTGTGGGTAAAGCTACACCATGCAGTGCAACAGCCCTTCCTCAAATTCCTGGGATATGGGGTTTTTCTCTTGACTATGGTGTCCATTAGCTGACAAATACTGGTTAACTGTACTGAGTGTATCTGTCTCCCCTTTACAGATTATCCTAAAGTGTGTAACAAAAACCTCTAATTTAAAATACATCTTAAATAAAAAGCACCTTTCAAAATAGAAGCAAACAAAAAGAAATTGATTATAAGGTTTGTGCTTGACATAGTTTCCTTTCTTAGATGCTCATAAATCCTCATTTCAGGAAGCATTCTTTCGGCTATAATACAATGGAGATTATGGACATCGCTCCATAGCATCCATTTCTTCAGAACCACCAAATCAAAATTTGTTTTGAACAGTTATCTAGAGATTTGTTTCCTTACCACATCACCGTTTGAAACTATTCCCTGAAAATATTTCTGGAGAAACACAGTTACAAAGAACATTCAAGTGAGATATTCTTTTCAGAACCATTTGATCTACTATATGAATTGTAGGAAAAAAAAAGGAATTAATGCCAGTGCTACAGCATTTTTAAATATTTGTATTACAGAAAAGGGGATATAATAGAAAAAGTAATCCTTGTTTATCCCCAACCAAGGCAAGTCTGCTAAGAATGGTTCATCCAGCTTAAAATACTTAGTGAAAGTATAAATGCTTGACCAAATGCTTTCCTGTAAAGCTTTAAGCACTCCATTGTTATTAAAGCCATAGAAAGCTTTCTTGACATATTAGTTTTCTGCAATGGTTCCTCTGTGACAGGGTCGCTAGAAAAAAAATAAAAACTTAATTTAAGATTCAGAGCACTTTTCCTTAGAATGACCTGAAACAAGAGAAACTTCAAGGTTTTTCCTATTCATCTCAGAAGGATAAAGTTTTTTCTATAGAAAGGTAAGTGCTTCAGGCATCTACATTTCACCTCAAACTACTCTCCTTCATGTAACATTGTAATAGGCCATTAAACATTTATTCACAGTAGAAAACTTGGTAAATTTTACTATAAAGTTGCTCAAAAGTTTTCTCTGGTATTACAATTGATGCTTGTACCTCCACATCACTTCTGGTTATGCAACCAAATTTTCTCATTTCTACTCTGAGAAATCCTTAGAGCTAAGCTATTATGAAAAACTGCTTTCTAACTAGTCATGTGATTAAAATATTAATCTCTCCATGACTTTACATAACAACTGCAGATATATTGTATATGACAATGACATTTTGAGACAGGTATTTTCACTTTAGAAGTTGAGCTAAAAGGCTTAAATGGATTCCAGTTCCACAAGTCACTAACTTTTGAGAAAATATATTTGAAGTATCACTTCAGGGAACAACAGACCATTTCTTCCTGATTTCTGAGATTTACCCAGTATTTAAGTGTAGATCTAGGAGCAATTTTTAAAATGGTAACCTGTCAAAATGGAAATAATTGTTCCCCACAGTTTTGATGCTTATCATGGAAAACCATCATGGTTCCATTTACCATCCATGGAAGCTATTTTTTTCACCTAATTCAGAACACCCAAGTTCACCAAACTGTCAAAGCAAAATCAAATTTCTGAGACTAAATTCCTTCACAATGCATTACATGTCTGGGAGGGGGAATAACACCTTCCTGCCTCACAAATACACAACAAAGCTCTAAAACACCTTTCACACCTGATGGCTCTTCCCAGCAGAGTTAGGACAGATCCACAGAGTCCTTTCACCAACACAACCACATCAGGACCTTCCCTGAGTGGCCGGCTCACCTCTTCTGCCTTTAAGTCTCTGCAAGTTTAAAGATTATTTTCAAGCATGAAACACAACAGAAATACAGGTTTGAGGGTCACATTTTCACACACAACCCAGAGTCAGTTGAGGTATTCAGCTGATCAAACAGGAATTCACCCTAACCACAATGTCCTAAGCTGACAAGGTCTCATTCCACTACCTGCATCCACATGGACTCCTGTCTGCTAGATAGCTTGATTTAGAACTGAGTTCTACCTCAAAAAGTTGGCCCTTTTCCTATAAGGTTGCATAAAAGCCTAACCTCTCTAATCCTTACTTATAGTGGATGTCCCAGTTACAACAGGATTGCAGACAGCATTACCAAAGCTTATTCAAGTTTCACCTAAATACCTCAGATTAATTTCCCTATCACAGCAATTCAGACCTCTTGGAGGAATCTGTGGAGCTGGACCAAACCAAAAACCTGTAAGACTCTGCACAATCATATTTGGAAAAGACATGGCTGGGGGCCTGCAATCTGTAGAGGAGTTTCCACATGGTTTTTGTCTTACCAAGTATCTGTCACTATCTGTCACCTTATCAAGGCATATTATTTCAGGGGCTCTTTTTACAGGAGTCTGTAAGTAACACAAAGAAACTTATTCAAATGCACAACCAGCATTAAGGAGAAACTGAACAGAAGCCCTGGGACTAACCATCTTGAATTGTTTCACAGCACAGACAAAATTCAGGTTGTCTTAGTTATTCTATTACCTTCTATCAAGGTCCAGATATGAAAAAAAAACAATGAACAAACATTTAGAACAACTATCTGTGGCATGAGATTAAATCTGTTAAGTGACACTGCCAAGGGTTGAGCAAGATGAACAGGTTCCCAATTAAAGGATATAATTATAGAATATCACAGAGGGAACCAAGAGCTCTTAGGTAGAAGACAGTTAAGCACACCACCAGGAACACTCAACTATTTGTGCACTAAGCAAAAGACCAGAAACTCGTAAGGTTTTTCAGGGTGAGCAAAGATCCCAAAAAAGTGCAATACATATTTTTGAACGTGAGGTCTACCAGATTCTTTTCCAACAGAAACGCAGCTGCTCTGCACTTTAGTTGAAGAGCTTTTGCTGCACTTAACCTGTCACCTTCCAGGGCTGTCAGAGGTAATTGCACAGGACCCAGCTATGGGCTCATGAGAATGCATGTGACAGGACAGGAAATGTGAGCAAGCATTACCATGCCAGGCTGATCTGATCAGAGCCTGGACTGCCTGACCTGTGTTGAGGCTATTATGATTTATTCAAGGAGTCAGACTTAGAGAAAAGTTTTAAAGAAGGCAAAGGCAATGTAATACATATTTCAGGTCTAGCAAGCTGTCTGAATGGAGGCAGGGCACTGATGGGCTGCTTTGGTTCATAGACGTCTTTGATGACAAAAAATTAAGAAAGGATTAATGAAATATCAATTTAACTAAAAAGCAGAGGCATTCTTCTTTCCCAGAGTCATCCCTGGCAAAAATAAAGGAATAGTTTCTGGTGGTAAAATCACATATATTTGTAGTTAGTCTAATTTTCATCTATTTAAGCCTGTTAAGGATTTAACTATTTTAATAACTTTGGGGTTTTTTGATCTAGTTTAAAAACAGGATCATTTATTTAGGGGACTATTCTGTTAATGAAGTTGAAGCAAACTTAGTTTTTCTCACTACTTCCTGGTTATCAAAGTTAGTTAGATTAAACCCAAACTGGTAACCCAATGCTTGTTTGAGAGATTTATCAATTATTATGATGATTTTTTCAGCTTCAAATAGAAGATTCTGAGGTCACTAACCCCATAAAGACTACATCCTCTGAAAAAAAAAATGAAGGTGTCTTTGTCCAGGATCTTGCACAATAGGTAACAGCATGAGTGTGGACCGCAGGCACACATGCCAGCTTGATAGGAGTACTCTGAATTCACTGTTGACATGCAGAAGATCTTTTCACACAGATTTCATCCACATTTAAGTCTTTAATGTCATTCTTCCAAAGCATTTGTCACCAACACTGATCAGCAGGAAAGAAAACTCAAAAATGAGAAAAATCTTTTAACCATTTTTCTGAGGAATTGTCCCTTGATATTCTCTACACTTGCAGCAATTTACCTACCACAGGTAAAATGGTCTAGAAAACTGCACACATACACAGAGAACAGCAGCACAGAGGCACAAAGCCTATGTGAAACACCATTTCAGGTTTTTATGAGCACCACAATATTTTTTGCTAAGTTTCGCAGAAGAGAATCACAGAAAGTTATGGGATGGAAGGGACTTTAAAGACCATCCAATTCCAACCTTCCTGCCATAGGCAGGGACACCTTCCACAAGATCAGGCTGTTCAACCTGTCCAACCTGGTCCTGAACACTTCCAGAGATGGAGCATCCACAAATTCCCTGGGTCAGATGCCTCACTGTTCTTATAGTAAAGAATTTCTTCCAACTATCCAACCTAAATCTCTCCTCTTTCAATTTAAAGCTATCCCCACTTGTCCAGTCACTCCATGCCTTTGTGAAAATCTCTTTCCAGCTCTCTTGTAAGCCCCCTTTAGGTACTGGAAGGTGCTGTCAGGTCTCCCTGGAGCCTTCTCCAGGTCTCTTATCCCATCTTCCTAGCAGAGGTGCTCCAGCCCACAGTCATCTTCGTGGCCTCCAACAGACTCATTCCGACAGGTCCACATCCTTATGTTGGGGACCGGAGAGATGGACACAGCACTGTAGGTGGGGTCCCACCAGAGCAGAGCATAGGGGCAGAATCCCCTCCCTCACCTGCTGCCCACAGGGCTATGGATGCAGCCCAGAACTTGTTTGGTTTCTGGGCTGCCAGAGCACATGGCTGGGTTATGTTGTTGGGTTATGTTGGTTTTTGTCAACACCCCAAACTGTCCTCTTCAGGGCTGCTCTCGATGCATTCTCTGCCCAGCCTGTGTTTGTGTTTAGGATTGCCCTGACCCACAGGGATCACCTTGCACTTGGCCCTGCTGAACTGCATGAGGTTCGTACAGCCCCACCTCTCCAATCTCTCAAGGTCCCTCTGGATGCCACCCCTTCCCTCCAGCATGTGTCAAGTGCACCACAGCTGGGCGTCACTGAACCCTTGCTGAGGGTGCCCTCGATGTCACTGTCCACGTCACCAACACGGCCCCAGGACCAGCCCCCAAGGAGCAGCACTTGTCACTGGTCACCGCTTGGACACTGAGCTGTTGACCACAACTTGTTGGGTGCAACCATCCAGGCAATTCCTTATCTATCAAGTGCTCCATCCATCAAGTCCACGTCTCTCCAGTTTAGAGACAAGAGTGACACATGGGAGGGACAGTGTCAAATGCTCTGCACAAGTCCAGGTAGATGATATCAGCTGCTCTTCCCTTGTCCACCAACACTGCAACTCCGTCACAGCAGTCCACCAGTTTTGTCAGGCATGACTTGCCCTTAGTGAAGTCATTTTGCCTGTCACAAATCGCACAACATGGGTAAATATCCAACACATGCACTCTACATACAGCTCAGGGTGATCAAGACAACTGCAACAACCCCACATCTACCCCACAAATCTCAGTGAAGCATCCCTAAATTCTGAGCCCTCCACTGAACATGTGAAACAGAAATAGGATTAGCACTACAAAAAACATTCTCCCATGTACAGGCACTTAAAACTCATGTTGCTAATGGCAGACTACAGTATGCCAGGATAAGGTTGTTTGCTACGTTGAAGCTATGTCACTCATGAAAGATACCATAATTTATTAGATCTCAGAAATAAAACCATAAGCCTGGTTCTAGTAACCAAGTGATAGCAAATTGTAGTGACTGCTTGTGGTTTAGGGCAGGTGCTTCTCAGAGAATAGCAAGAGTACTATCATAATTCTGAATTATGATAGTACTTGATTGATTGAGTACTAATTGATACTCACCTCCCACACTGCTCTGATGCAGTGAGAAATTTTAGTTCATTTTGACTCTACAGAATCTTTAATGGACAGCCTTTAACAAATACCCATCTATATGTAATAAAATGGAAATTTCTAAGAGAAGCTGAATCCCCAAATATTGGAGTAAAAATATTCTTAAATATTAAGTATCTAGGATTTTATTCACTCTGGCAGGAGAGAGATTTATGTGAATAGAGATACCAGTATTCTCCTTTCTGTGGAGCAATCCTAGTAAAGATGCAGGAACTCACATGACATGTCTGGTCTGCACAGCAGGTTTATTTTACACCCCTGGATCTGCCTGGATGTAAGTTCAGGCTTCTTTCCATAGCACACACCAGGCTTTATACCATTTCAGTGTCTCTATGGGCCAGAAAACTGATCAAACAGCAGAGCATCTCTAGCCATTTAAATATGGCAAGGGCTTTCCTACTAGCTATCCCAGTTTTAGTGTTTAGTCCTATAAAGAAAGTAATCACTAGATAAAGAAGCAGAAGTTTCTTTCAGAAGGCAGTGTTTCCCCTTTTAATAGCCATTTTGCCTTCCTTGCCACTGAGCTCAACTATTTACATCTCAACATTTAGAATAAAAACATCCTGTTCACAAACACCGACCATGGAGTAAGCTGTCTCTGTATTTTACCTTCCAATCTTTATGTTTCTGTAGGCTTTTATATCGCTTTACTTAGTCATAAAGATGACTTAAGTCAGAGTTCCATAGAGGTGCCCACGTGATGTGCAACCTTGCACTCTCTCAAGAAGTATTTCATGAAACTTTGAAGAGCAGCAAAGAAATCCCTACAAGTTACCCAGCACAGGCCTGTGAGAAAAACACTAATATTGTGCAGAAAAGAACAATTATAAAAGGTTTTCCTAAACAGAACGAGGAAGGAATACTGTTTTTTTTTTTTTTACTCCATGAATAGAAAGTCTTGAAATTTCTAATAGGAAGAAAAAGTCATTTCAAACAAATTAAAAAAATGCTAATCTGATTGTCATAACATTAACCTTAAAATTTTAAGCAGCACAAAAATAATAAAGTTCCACAGCCTACTGAATGTTGTATAAATGCTTCCAGGCAGCAATATTTTAGTGCAGGATAATACTTGGCAGTAAAGAAGTGTTAAGAATTCATGGTGGGCAAAGATATTAATGAAACAGTCTCTACCCCTGCAGAACAGACTGCATAATTTAGCAGTCAAGCTATAACTCATTCAAGACTAACAATGGCTGAAACTTAAGAGGATGAGAAGAAAATTTACACAATTAGTTCCTTAATGGTGCATTTTAAGCTGCACTTCCAGCTACAAAAAGAAAGTTTCAAAGCCTGGTGTCATATTCAACTTCAACATTTGATTTTCCTTTTGATATTCTGAAGAGCAGGATCCTGCTATCCCAAATATATGGTTCAATTATTTGCTCTCAACCTACTGTTTTGTGTGACCAGCAGGACTTTCCCAAACATTTATTCCAAAAAGAATCATTTCTACCGTAGAGCTCCTACAGAACAGACTGCAGAACAGCAAGAGTAGTGATGTAATAGTTTTAAATGTAACATTTAAAAAATAGTTAAGATACTAGATAAATATCTTTTATGAGAACTTAAATTTATCAAAAATGAAAATTTGGCTTACCTTAGGGAATTGTTTTACTGGAATCAGAACTTTTTGTCCCAACTTCATATTCTTATTGATGACTACATCAATATACTTTTCTTCTTCCTTTCCTTCCCCTTTTTGGAATTTTTCAATTTCTGTTAAAGAAAAAAGTTGTTTTATCAGTTCGATACAACAATCTAAAAGCTGAGAATCTTCAAAGTCAGTATATATAAATTTCAAAGCTAATACTGTATGGCATACATGTGACATTGTATAATTAACACATATAATTGGTTATACAAGGCCAATGGTGTAAAGTACATTTCACTTTTTTTTATATTCATGTTTCTATCAGCACCTTGAATTAGCATTGCAAACATTGTATTCATTTAACACTTAGGATACATATTTTATATACCTCAAATAGTGAAAACTACTCCCAGATACCTTTGAGCATGTTTAAATTAAAAACCACACAACATAGTTTAACACTCTACAATTACATTCCTTTTCTATAAATAAAGTAGGCAGTTCTAATGGTGGCTTTCTACAGTGTATGTAGGAGCAAATATCAAGTTAATCTTTCAGAATTTCAGGAACGTAATTGAGGCACACAGATCATACCCAAAAATCTGAGATTAGTGTGATACCAACAACAGCATCATTAGGAAGGGGATTTAGAAGTTCAAACCCTGGCTTGCATGTCTCTACTCATTCCAGAGACACATAGAAAACCGACTCTTGATTATAATTTTCTTCAAATGTTTACTCTCCACTGTGCTAATGAAAAGTTGCAGATTTCATTTCATTAAAGATGCTTCATAAGGAGCATACAGGGAGACAAAGTGAAACACTGCTTGAGTTATTTGCTGGATTGGGTCCATCAAGCTGGGGGTTGTAGTGTTAAACACACACACCAAAATCCAATCCATTTCAGAAGTTCTGCTATGGGAATCTAGCATTTGTCCTCCACAAGCATCTCCACATATCTTGTCAATTTTTCACAAGAAGAAACATTCTTCTACTCTACTTGACCAGTCAAAGGACATTGATCAAAACCTTGAAATTTCTTTAATGGGAATGTGATCTTATGCCAAGAGGAGACAGTAATAAAAACCTGAATGCAAAGAAACCGATCAAAAATGCAGGAGAAACCATCCTTTAGCACACTTTCAAAGACAATCTGGTTTGAAATTACATTCAATGAAAAACAGAATAAACCTACACATTTCTTACTACAGAAGAAAATCTATGCATTATTAGAAGATTTGTCTAATGAATATCCATCCATTTCCATTTACCACTACAAAAATGAAGCTGCCAACATCTTTTTCAATAACTGAAACCCCAGTCTTCCATTCAAGTTTTCACTTCACTAGCACAGGAAATAAACACAATTTATCCAAGTTACTGTTCAGTGGCTGAAAACTAAGAAAGTCAAACCAGCCTCAGACTATCTGAAGGCTTCTTGAAGGAAAAGCTGTCCCCAGCTATACTTTAGAAACTTCTTGTCCTGTCCCTACGAAGTATTTGATTCCTATGGACTCCAGCAATGTAAACATCCTGGAGGAGCCCTACCAAAGCAACCTTGCTCCAGAATGCCCTTTGTTTCAGCATGCTCAGTTAAAATGCCCCCAGCACCACTATCCCAGCAGCTAACAACCACTGAAGAATGTTTTAATAGTTGAAATCCAGGTAAAAAAGGAAATTTGGAAATGCCACATTATGGACTAGGGAATTACGGGCAATTAAACAGATGTAAAGTGACACCAGTTTAATTTGGAACTCATTTCCCGGTGAAATTAAGACTAAAATTTTAAAGGGTGTGATGTTCCCACTCAAAAATCAGGTGACTGGTATCTTTTAAAAGCCAAAGTTTCCAAGTATCACATTCAGATGTAAAAGCATGGTACTATCACAGCATTCAAATACAAATATGCATCTAACACCCCTCTTTCCTTGCATAACAAGGGCAGTAGTGACAAAGCTCTTTGATTTCTCTTGAAAAACAAGATTAGATACTTAGACGTTTTTATGTTTTAAAGGTAAAACACAACACTGATTTTTAACGCTGCTGTTGGTATTACTCTATTAGTATAAACATTCAAAGCTTAAAACTGACCAGAAATATGCTCTTTACCAACATTTTACACCAAGAAATGTCAAATATAAAATTGTAATAAAAATACATTGATTTGTTACAACTGAAGCAAATGCAGTTGCAACAAAATTTGATATGACTTGATTTAGTATTGATTTTAAATGTTAGGACTAAAATTTGTTCAAGGTCAGAAAAGCAGAGTTAAACTCCATTCAATATTAAAAGTCACTGTGCTGTATTTTTTTGTGACAAAGCAGTGCACCACGACCCCCAGGTGGTTCAACTGATACCAGCCTGATACAAGACCTTTATGAGTTTTCAGTCATTATAATTACTGTTACAGTAAAGCACATTTTCCTGAAGAATCTAAACCTACAAAATAAAAGTACCTTCAACACCAAAGCCCACCAACTTTTTATGAACAGGTAAAGCTAAAAATTTGTTTTCCCTTGTTGAGTCATATGCTGTTATCACCAAATGCACAGCATGGTGTACACTGCCATTCCTCAGCTCACCTGAAAATGAGAACCACAAGTTCATGAATCAACAGTGGTTTAAGGTACTTCTTAGAAATTGCCAAGAAATATTACACCTGGAAATGAGCTGTTTCAGGAACATTCAGACACCTCAAATACACTTAAAAATGTATTTGAAGAGTTAAGCACAGACTTCTACCTCAGTAACATTCTTCAGGCTGAGCCAGCTGCATAAAGTCCTTAAGAGATCAATACACTGCTAATGATACTTCCAAAATGCTTTAGCTTACAAAAGTTACTTGAATTTGGTATTTGAAGGACTTGATTGCAACAATGTGATTAATGCTAAATTTGCTTATAATTTCGGAATGCTTTGATTTAGCTAATAAAAAAATTAAAAAGATCATTCTCTCCTCAGTCTAGTAAATACCGAACTTCAAGTCGCTAAAGTAATTATTAAGTAAAATACATCAATTACTCTGAAAATCAGTTTTCCTACCTCAAATATCTACACACGAAAACACTTTATTCTTTTACTTTCACTGTTAAGACAATTTTTTTTGAAAGAAGCTACTGAAACCCATTAAGAGGTTGCAAATCAGCTCTCAGCAAAATGGATCACAATTTTCCCCATTTGTTTTAAGGCTAACAAACAGACATAGCCCATTGCCATAGCAGTACAACATAAGATTAAATAATGTTTTCCTGTTATGGTCTAAAATGAATCAAACTGATTGAAGATTTTCTGCCTATTCACTGCTATTGTAAGACTTCAGTTTTGAATGAACCAAGTCCAGTCCACTGATCACATTTTATCTCACATTTTGCTTTTTTTATTTCTTTGCACTTGAAATCTAAGATGAATGGGAAATACAGCTAAGCATTAGAATTTCCAATATCTGCACAGCTCTTGCAATACCATTCACATACATCAAGCTTTAGATAATTAGGGGAAAATCATGCCAGATCACACAGGAAATCCAATCAGATTTTCAAGGTCAAATGGATAGGAAGATTTGCCTTTTCTTAATCCTTAGATTACATTCTACACTGCTTAGCTATATGAAGCAATGCCATTTCCTAGATCACAAACGGTAAATAAACATGTGATTAAAGCTTCCTATAATGCCAGAGATTAAAATCTCATGTTCTCAGACCAAGGATGCAGCTAATGCAACAGGAATTTAACTGCATGCAGTAATAACTGCATGGATTTTTTTCTTTACATTTAATCATAGAAGAGATCTAAGCAATGATTAGTCCTCAGTTAATTCACCAAATAATGTTGGTAGATACATCAGATAACAACGAAGTAGAATTGTTTCACATTATTCTTCAGTTAGAATTAATCTTCCTGGGGCAAAACGACAATCCAGGATTCCAGCTCCCTCTGCTAAGCCAATATAAATACTTGTGTTTAAAGCTGAGCAATGTGATGCCCTATTTGCCTATAGTAAATCAATATAACAAATATAAGATCAAATGTCAAACTCAAAGTAAACAGAAATGCTTATACTGCATTTGTCCTTAAGGCAGTATTTCCTTAACACAAGATCAGGAGAAACAGAAATCAGGTCAATTTGCCTTTAAATCCTTAGGAAACTTTATACTGTATTTCCTTAGGTTCAGATGTCTTATCAAACACCCCATTATATCCAAATAACTTCATATTAATTTTTTCCTACTTCAGGTGGAAGAACAAGTAAAAAATGCAAGGCTCATTCTAGGATATTCAAAGGACGTTGGCTTCAGAGAAGAGGGCATTGATGGAACTGCACTGCAATTGCACTAGAAGTAGTTTCCACATTCATTTTGAAAGTGAAAATATTCTAAGAATTACATTATCCTTTAAAAATACTGCTAAATCAAGTAGTCTTGAAAATTACTAACATTATACCATAGAAGCAATATATTTTGCTTTATTTGGGCAATTTTGTTGCCTTGTATCTAAGAAAAGGAACCATCAAAATTTAGACTGACTCAATGAAGCCTGTTATACAACTACTGAAGCATAGCCCAATAGCAATAGTATTTCTCAGTGAATTCCCAAAACTTCACAGTTGCCTTAGAAAAATCACACCATCCTTAATTCAGAAAACTCTCAAGTCAAACTGAAGGCTAAGTATCTTTACATACTTCCCCTGGTTTTTTAGTTCTTGAAAAATCACTGCTTTTGACCACTGCTGGAGACAGAATGCTGAGCTGGATGGCCATCTCCTCTGGCAGCATGATTCCTTTTGGTTTCACATCAGAAAAAAACCACAATGATGGTACTACAAAAACCAAACCTTGACTTAGAAGTTCAGAATTTATGAAGACCGCCTTTAGGGAACACATTCAATTTTCGGTAAGAGACAAGGTCACAGAGGAAAAGGGGGACTCCAAGTCAGTTGCAACAGAATTTCAGAAAAAAACCAAAACCAGTTTTTCCTTAATGGACAAAAATATCAGCATGTGACAATATCAGCATTCCATACTGTTTATTTGAAAATTTTCACTGTGGCAAAACCCATAATTTATCCCAGAAGGTGCATTTTAATAATACCTATCTTTTAAAAAAATTACAACTTTCCCAATGAAGCCAAGTCATAGGAAGTCTGCTGTGCCAGATACTGACTTAATGCCCACAAGTCCTTCCATGAGTTCTGTAATTCCAAACTGCAGTAACACACAATAGTGAACCCCTTTATAGTTCTAATTTTTATTAAATTGATAAGAGCTTAATCTCATTATTGTTGTAGGAAAATCATCTTGATTATGCTTCAGACTATACATCTCTTACCCTGAACTGCTTTATTCCCTGTCCCACTAGGGGATGATTAAAAGTTCTTTGAATCAGTACCTTTCCGACAAATATTTCTCATCTCTTGAGCTGAAAACAGTACTGCACAGCATGAACTTGAACTAGAATCACTGCACTAAGGCTTTAATACATTTCAAAAGGCTTGCTGAAATAAACCCCACAGATTTCCTTACAACAGCCTCTAAGAGAGCTACTACTCACTCCCTGTCCTCCTGATCAGCATGAAGCTGGACAACCCTCCCAATTTTTGCACTAAACAGAAGAGGCAACCTTAGCCTCCTATTCTTGAGTATCTTACGTCTAGCAGAGTCTAGTCTGCTTCAAAGCAGTTTCTCTGTGTAGACATTCACAAAAAAATGCAGAATTCCCCAAGTTCAACTGTAGCATCCCAATCCCCTAGAAAAACACACAATCAAGTGCAGCAATGAAATGTTTTCTGCTATGAGTAAATGCTTAGACAAATATCCTTTTTCCACCCCTCAAGATATTTCCAAAGTAAATACTAATTAGTGTATCTTCTTAAAAAAAAAAAGGCAAATTAGAGAACTGAAGTAATCAAGCAAACAAAAATAGCCTCAAAAAATTTAAAATAAGGAAACTAAATAGATGTGGAATGGCAACATTTAGACTCATCCTGAATGGGTCTAAAACACAAATAAAAAATGCAACAGAATTTTCAATTTTTAATGCTGCTGCTCTATTACTGCACCCACCCCCATTCCTTCAAGAACCTCAGGAAACTTCACCCACCCTCCTCAGCCAACATTTTAATCCTTTAAAAGTCTTTTTAAAAATCAGAAGTTTTGCATCCATAATAGGTCCTAATTCTGAACCGGCATAGAAAGTAATGAAAGTCATGCATTAAGAGCGTGAATCATGCATAAAAAAACCACAGTAATTTGTTTCAACTAATGCGCATTATTACAATAGTTGATTTCAGAATAACTGTCTTTCACATGCCACCTTAATTTTGTAAAGGCAACTGACAATGAATCTAATTTCAATTTACAATAAAATAAGCGGTTCATGCTAGAATGATGTCTACAGCATTCAGAATCCTCAAATTAATAATAATATCCCTGTTGAAGGACTCAAACCAATCTTTATTTAAATTGCATTCACAGGCATTATAAGTTCTATTTTACAGTCTAAGTACTACTGTCTGCACTGATCGGAAAATACATTTCAGTCACCAATATGACAAATATTTTGAATGGGCTTTTTTATTTAAGCAATTCAAAACTAATTGAACACCTATTACATTCACATCCAAAATGACTCCACTAAAATCTGTTTAGACTGATTAATATTAGCAGTAAGGTAGGAAGTACCACAGTCGGAACTGTCAAAATCACATATGAGGTATTAATAGATGTTTAATCAGTCTTGCTCATGATGAAATCAAGATGTAGACATAGACTTCAGTCCCATATACTCAACCAACCCCACTGAAAATTATTTATCTAATTGTGAAAGTAACTTAGAACAAAATGCTGAAATCAGCTGTATGATTTACCTATTCCTTACAGTTTTCTTCAAGCATGAATATTTTTAAATTAGCAAGGTCAGGCATCCACTAACCATACAATGTTAACTCATTTGTTCTGTAACTTAAAAATAAAATCCAATATACAGAGCATCTTACACTACTTGGTGCATAGGACTCAGGCAAAATGAAGTTAATATTCTGTCAACAGTTCTTACGAGCAGCTGTTCCACCTTCTTCATTTATGCACATGAACACAGCCAGGTAGCCCTTACTCAAGATTTCACTTGTCATTTTGATGAGTTATCAAGAAAGGTCTATAATCTTTCTTCCTTATCATGTACATGGTACTACATAGTACTGCAAACATTCAGCGG
Organism: Origma solitaria; assembly: GCA_013397895.1. Taxonomy (NCBI): domain Eukaryota; kingdom Metazoa; phylum Chordata; class Aves; order Passeriformes; family Acanthizidae; genus Origma; species Origma solitaria. Next base: position 848,577 of record VZRL01005606.1, read on the forward strand.
CTCCTTTGACAACTTTCCCAGATCTCAATTGAAAAATGGATACAACCTGCAGCTCTTAATATGCAAATACTACATTTTAAACTACTGCCAAGGTGAAGCAGTAGCCATAGCACATCCAGTTGTTGACCCTTAAGAGACAGACTTGAGCACTATTAAAGACCACACTTTAAGGCACTGGCAAAGACCGCAGTCTAAGAATTTGCCAGCAGATTCAAACAAATCATATTTAATACTGGAAGATAGCTATGCTACCAAAACACATCCCTGTGTTTTGTATAATTGATAGTTACACAAATAAGTGTATAGCTGTTTACTTAGCATTATGCAAGATTTATGTAGCCATAAGCAAGATAAAACAGTGTTATCTTCTCCTTCTCTAAAAATCATTTTTAGGCAACTAGAGCTTTGCCAGCACCCTCCATCCCAATAACAGAAGGCCAGGGTACAGCCTCACACTCTGGCAATCCTTAATTCAGTAATGTGTCATATCCCACTGATAAATACCAATAAATCACAACTCACACCTTCTGTAAGTCACAATTTACTTGAAATCATCACTAAAGCAGAAGTTTCAGTAAACATCCACAAATACTGAGGAAGCTGGCTGATGTCATCAACAGGCCACTATTTTTGTAATGAAACATTGTTGATGACTGAGCCAAAGCAAATATCAATCCTATTTTCAATAGCAGGGAGGAGGATCTGGAGCACAAATAGCTTGGTAAAACTCATCTTGATCTCTTGGATGGTGATGTAATAAACAGGACTTGAAAACCATTTCCAAGCACAGAAGGACAAGATGAGAGCAGTTTGCATGAATTTATGACATGGAAGTCACCCCATACTAAACAGAGCCATCAACAATATGAGTTCAGCTGATGTGTCCACCCCATCTGTAGTGGGGCTTTTGACAAACACCATCCTCATGGACTGATGAGGCACAGGATAGAGACATGGACCACGAGGAGGACTGAAAACTGACCCGCCTGGCACAAAGGGTTCTGTCAGTGGCATCACCACCAGGCCAGCCAGTGGCCACACATCAGTGGTGTGCTCTGAGGGTCACTGATGTTTAACATCTTCATCAATGGCCTGGCTGATGGCACAGACTGCAGTTTCAGAAGGTTTAGACATAACAGAGAACTGGAGCAATTCAAACACCAGAGGGTTGTGATGACACTCAGAAGGACCTCAAAGAGGTGGAAGCTGACACAGTCCCATGAAGTTCAACGAGAGGTGCAGAGCCCTGTGGCTCTGGAGGAATAACCCCATGCAAGAGAACAGCCTGGAGAACAAACAGCCAGAAAGCAGCTTTGCAGAAAAGGACCTGAAGCTCAAAAAAGCTGAACACCAGCCAGGAAGGTGCACTTGCGAAGGCCATCAGCACCTGGGCTGCACCAGAACAGCACTGCCAACACTTTGGAAGTGGTGATCCTTCCTCTCAGCACTCCTGTGAGTTTCAGCAAGCTGCTTGATTTCTGCTGTTTTGTTGAAGAGTTTTGAAATTATTTTTTGAAGGAAAGATTTGTTCCATCTCTGGTACTTGTAAAAAAAACTAGTTTGAAGAAATTCTTCCTGCAGCCCAAGATTTCTCATGAAATACTGGAGCGTAGAAAGCCATGATCTGTTACCTGAAAGCATGCTAGAAATTAATGTTATTCATTCATGATAGGAATGTTCAAACAGTCCAGAGAAACAGGTATGGACAACCAGGGTACAGAAATCCACTGTTTTCCCTCTCCATGGTCCCATCCTTACCCTACTCTGCATGGCTGAAAATACACACAGCTCTCCCACTGCTTCCCACAGCTCCACATTGTCTAAAGTGCATATTCTGTCCAATAAAAACTTGTTGTTGTCCATACTTCACACAGAGTTAGGGAAAGGAACAGAGATGAAGATACTGCAGGCATCTATAATGGTTCTAAGTTCTTATGCATAATTCAGTGAAATTCAGAGTTAGTCTCAGACACTGCTACGACTTAAACTCATACCCACTGATCCAACATAACCTCTACCAGAAGTATAACCTCAGTCTTACTAAAGAATTGATAAAAACATAGAAGATGTTTTGTGGCACTGCACTGATCAAATGAACTAGGAAAGTGAATCCAATCACTGCTTAAGAGCCTCTAGAAGATGAACCACTGCAAACAGTATACATTGGAATAAACTTCATTCATAATCTCTTGTTCCAACCTACTCATCTTTTCTCATTATTTTCTCATCTTGCTGATTTTAACACAAGTTTCCTGGTCCTTTGATGTAAGTTTCTCAGACTTCCATGTCTGCAACTTTGCTTCCTAAAGCACAAACTACTGACGTGCAAGTAAACTGTGAAAAGGTAATCTTGTATAGAAAGAACACAAAACCACAGGAGGATGTCATGTGACACAACACGGGTTATAATCTGAAAATGAAAAAAATCCCCAAAGCATCATGAATTTGAAAAATGCTTTCAGAATACTTATGAGAAAGGTAACAACCCAAATATCCTAAAGCATTTGTGCATTCTGATCCACAGCTGTAGGAAACAAACCTACGGATATTAGTTGGCACATGTAAAAGAAAGGGGACTAATTCCAGCACACCACCCTGGATTAGGTTAACACAACCCTAATCCTCTAATTTCAAAACCAGGTTGCTTGGGCTGTGAGCTAGCTGGTCCTGTGGAAGGTGTCCCTGGGAACTAGATGACCTTTAAGGTCCCTTCCAACCCAAACCATTTTGTGACTCCTTCAGAAGGCCATCACTCCCACCGCCAGCAGATAAAACAGGCAAAGCACCACTTTTGACAAAATTATTGTAGGCAGTACTTTTATTATTCGTTACCCATCACAGTCCTTGGCTGCAGTAATGCATCTTGGCAGGAAAAACACACAAAGGCAGCTTGAACATCCACTGCCCTATGGGAAAGTTCAGCTTAAAGAAATTTGTGTGATAATTTTATGTATGAGCTTCACCATAAATTGGATGTTAAAAACTTCCAGCATCCAAGCTGAAAATTAACTAGAAGAGGGATAACATTAATTACAACCCCTTCCACATGCTCAACAGCAGGTGAATCCAAATTATTTTCTGTGTATGAAGACACATATTACACAGAATTATGCATATTTCTACCACATTCAATTTTTTCCAAATACTATGCTATTAAACTTATTCTCATGAAATTAGTTGAATCACTTCACAGAACTGTAGAACAAGATCAGACTCCCCTAGAAGTGTTATAAAACTTGAAAGTCCAGCTTATGGACTCATTCCAGCCACAACTCATAAGGAACTCATCTTTCAACAGACCAGTTTCTGCAGGAAAGCAGTCACATCTACAGCTGCAATAAACCTCTGCTCTGTAGGACCATGTGCCTGTCCATGTAGCACCTTCCCTGAGGAAGGTAATCTTCCAATTTTCATGGAATCTCTCAAAGAAAGTTTTTTTTCTTTAAACTAGTATTTCTAGCATTCACCTAATAGAACATTCTCATCTTCCCAAATTTAAGAAAAAATGAAACAGACCACATTTTATACCTACAGAAATATCTGAAGTAACTACCAACTTAAGCCAGTAAGCTTTTGATTAAACACACCTTACAAAGCTAAAATACACTACAGTTTTAATAGCATTTATGGTATGGTTTTACTTGCTATAGGAAATAGCTCTGACTCAAAACCTTTATCTAAAGAATCTTCATGTTTAGCTTAAAGAGAACTAAGCAGTTTCTTCTGAGGAAGTTATATTTCAGGTTAGTAAATTTGTTTACAAAAAGCATCCTTCTTCAGTAAAAAGTATTTTTAAACATCCAAGGTCAAGTTTCTTTCCAACAGACATGGTTATGGTACAGCTGTAAGAAGCAGGATAACTGCATGTTTCGTGCAACTACTCAGCAGTCAAGATACTGCAAATTCATTTGTCTTACTAATTTGTTTTGAAGACAGTTTAAAATCAAATGCTTACATAGAGCTGGAAAATGTGATGCCTGCATTTTATTGCAGCCACATTCTGTCATGTAGTTATGTGATGTATTAACTTTAGACATGCTACTCTTTTAGTTTTAATCCAGCTAATTTCAAAGGACCAACTTTCACTGAACACAACTGTTTTGCAGTGAGGAGTGTGTGTGTGTGTGTGTTATGAACCTGTTTAGGGGAGTAATTCCTATATTCAATAGTTTAAATAGCAGATTTCAGTACATTGCTACAAATTATACACAGAAAATCAACTACTGCAGAGTATCACAGGCACAAGGCAGCTGACACCTTTAAGTGCAGTGGAACAATTCACTGACAGCAAAGTTCACCTACATTTGAGGTGAGACAGCAAAAACAAAACTGGTCATATGTATAACAGTAGTGCCGGGAACCTGCAGAAGCTGCTTCTAACCCAGACACCTGCCCTGCCTGTCCCCCACCTGCATTCACAGCCCCATATATTCAAGTTTCTGCTCTTTCATCACTTCTGTCTGCCAAGAAACAATAAGAAAAGTGCCAACGCAAACTACCTGAGGTGCCATTACTTCTTGATTCAGTGATGCTTAAATTGCTTTTATATGGGAAAGAAAATGTTGATGCTCCATTTTCCAAAAGTACAGAATGAAGTTACCTTCTAAATGTGGCAGAGGACAAAGCATTTTAAAAAACACAGCTGCTTAAGAAATTTAGAGTCTGGGTGCCTAAAGAATGAAAGACAGCTGAGACAGCAATAACCAGAGAATATGGTAGATTTTTTTCTATTGCTCCTTGCTACTAGAGAGAAACAAAGCAAAAAGCGCATTTGGGAAGAACAAGAAACCCACAAGGTGTATTTGTGGACCTACAAAGAAGTCTTCCTAGAGAATGAGTCATATGTTACTAAGTTTCAGAGCTCACTGGCCCTTCTCTAAGTCATTGATGTTAGAACAAGTGCAGGAATGACATGTCCTGTTACAGAAGATCCACCTAAAAGGCTGGAATGTGTTATTTTGCATACACCGAAGAAATCAAGGTGCTTCACTGAACTGAAAAATCTGACTGTCCACTAATAAATTGTAAAAGAACATTTAACCACAGGGAAGGTAAGCTCTTCCTCATGATGACAGGAGAAACAGACTCACAAATCCCTCTACTAAATCTGACATGTGAGTTTAAAGACTCAATCATCAGTGTGTCACAAAGCCAGAAAATACTAGAAATGCTACAAGAATCTTTGTTGACCATAAATGGAACTACATTCCCAGAACTGCTCTTTTTGCAGCACCCCTTTCTAAAGCAAGATACAATTAATTTAATAAGTTACTATCCCTATTTGCTATAACTAACTTAAAAAAATACGAACATAACACTAAATTATCAGAAGGAGCTGGGAATGAAAAAAAGCTTTTTTCACTACATTCATACAGCTTTTACTTTACCTTTGCGTAAATACTATTTATTGGCAGTACCCCTTGACAAGAAACATCAGATTAACTATGTGGCTGGCCAGAAGCATCTATTCTCTTTAATCTATTTTTTCTGAAGGGGCCATCTGCTCTTATTCCTTCATTTTGTGGCTTAGCTTGAAATTGCATTCACTATTCTGTTAGGATTTCAATTAGGTACACGTAAAAATTTCTCCCATATCAGGATGGCTGTCTTGAGGATGAAATACTGTAAGAGGAGAAGGGGTTATTACCAAAAGCTGATTGACTATAATTGACACAGCTCAAACAGCTAATTAGTCATCAATAAAATGAAAGAAAAATAATGGTAACATTTGTTTTATTACAGCACAGCTTGACATCCATTACTAACAGTAATGCACAGCCATGTTTAAGATACCAAGCCTGAATAAAGGAACTGCGTTTGCTTTCTGCATTCCCTGCACTCAGCTCTTTTCAGATGACTCTGCAGAAAGCCTTCAAATCTCAGCTTTGATAACAGCAATGAAACTTTCCAAATGAGGAGCCAAAAAATACCTCATTCACATGCTGACAAGCCATACCTATGTGATTAGCATCATTTGCACAGACTTAGAAATAATGAACAGTTACTGCTGAAAGTAGTTATTGAAATACAAGCTACAGGGCCTTTTCTACCATTGCTCTAGCCAGTGCAATGGTAGAAAATGTTCTGAAAAGACTGTACAGAATTAAGCCTACAGTTTTACCTTATACTTTACCCAAGCGGGAAATAACTTTTCATTGAATAACTTCCTACCCATTTCACTGTTTTCCACAGAAAAAAGACCAAGCAGGAGGCTATCCAGGAAGCTGGGTACTTTAGCTATTGCCTAGAGTATCTAAATACTCAGCATCAACCTCATGCAAGGCATCATAGCAGGCAGCCTTCTAGCCCAGGCAACCACTCACTGGAAGCTTTGGTCATTGCTTTGAATACATGAATAGGAATAAGGGATTGGTGCCTTCAGGACCTACAATCTACTCAGAGGCAGAAAATACATTGTGTTAGCACAATGCTCAGCACACCACTGAAGTCTAGAGAAACTATGATCTACCAGTTAAGAAAGCAAATCGCATCCATTTTCCACTGTCAAGGCATTAATCTAAAAGATAATTTGCCTAGAGTTCTTTATAGAACTGATCCCACAGCCAGCTACTTGCCACTTATGTGGTAATGAAATACATATCAGCATTTTTAATTAACCTTATATTGAACTACATGAACTATTACTTAGGGTTCTAAACAAGGCCTATTATCTCAGGTCTGCAAACTATATAAGTGCACCTATAAACAAATCATTTATAAATAACACTATGGTAATTTCCCTGTACTCTCCATTTAATCAGCTGATAATAAAAGAGTATTATAAGAGCTTGACTTTTAAAAGTCTGGGAAAGTTTATTTTAAAATTTCATTCAACACTTATCAAATTGGACTGACAGCAGTCTTACTAGTTCAAGCACACATGAAGAAAACACCACACGCCAAAGCTACTTCAGGTCATAGAAGAGTTTGGGGTGGAAGCGACCTGAAAGATCATCCAGTCCCATCCCCCCTGCCATGGGCAGGGACACATTCCTCTAGACCACGTTGCTTTACACCCCATCCAACCTGACCTTGAAAACTCCAAGGGACAGGGCTTCCACAGCTGCTCCGGGCACCCTGTGCCAGTGTCTCAGCACCTTCACAGGGAAGAGTATCTTCCTAATATCTAATCTAAGTCTCTACTCCTTTAATTTCAAACAAAGCCCGCATAAAATAAGGTGTCATCCTCAATATATAACCAAAGGGTAGAAGGAAGAGGTGGACATTTGGAGGGGAAGAAGGAAAGGGGAGGATGTTTGAAGTGGAGGCATTTGTCTCCCCAATGGAATCCTGCCATCCTGGAGATGGCTGAACACCTGCCTGCCCATGGGAAGTGGTGAATGGATTCCTTGTTTTCCGTCAACCGTGTGCACAGCTTTTACCTTGCTTATCAAAGTGTCCTGTCTTAACCCACTGTTTTGTAGTTTTTACCCCTCCGATTCCCTCCCCCAGCCCCCCGCAGGGGAGGGAGCGAGAGGCTGCGGGGGCTGAGCTGTGGGGTTACAGCAGGACAGGGACACACCTGCGCCTTGAGATGCACAACAGACAGAGCACATCTGGCTTCGAGACCTGCTGTGACAGGCGAACACCGACGGCACGCAGCACCTCCTCTCCCGACGGACTGACAGCCGCTTCCCCCGCATGGGCTCACACTCGCTCCCGGCAGCCCTGATCCCGGCGCTCCAGGGCACTCACACCCACTCCCGGTCCCTGCTCTCCGGGGGGAGCGACACCCGGCTCCTACAGCCCCGATCCCGGCTCTCCCGGGGGCTCACACTCGCTCCTACAACCCCGATCCCGCC
>VZRL01005606.1:856711-882703 GCA_013397895.1 Origma solitaria
CGATCCCGGCTCTCCCGGGCGCTCACACCCGCTCCCCTATAGCCCCTACCCCGCCCTCCCGGAGGCTCACACCCGCCCCTATAGATCCGATCCCGGCTCTCCGGGGGGCTCACACCCCATCTCAATCCCGGCTCTCCCGGGGGCTCACACCCGCCCCTACAGACCCGATCCTGGCTCTCCCGGGGGCTCACACCCCATCTCTATCCCGGCTCCCCCGGGGACCCACACGCGCTGCCCGGAGCCCCGCAGGGCCGGGCCGCTGTCGCCCCCTGCTGGCACCGCGCGGCGCTGCGGGCGGGGCTGCCCGGGCGGCACCGCTCCCGAAATAATTCCCGAAACAGCTCCCCGCAACATGAAACATGCTTAATGCCTTCTCTCTGATAACTAGTGCCCTACCGCTAACAGAGTTGCCTGACACGGATGCATTCAAAAACCTTCCTGCATAAGCTGCATCGACAGGATTTCTGCATCACTACATTTAAAATGCTCCCAGTATCTTGTAGGAAAACCCACTGTGGAAGGCTTCTACTCTTTCCAAAGAGTGCCCATAGTAATAGTTCATAATCGCCCGAGATCCCCAAATTTATACAAGAAATAAGGCTGGAAAAAGGCTTCAGAGGTCATTAATTCTCTGCCATGGTTTAACCCCAGCTGGAAGCTGAGCCCCACATAGGTGCTCCCTTCTGCCCAAGGCGGATGGGGGAGAGAATTGCAGGGGTAAAATCAAGAAACTCTGTGGGTTGAGATAAAGTTTAATAGTAAGTGAAGCAAAATCCATGCACATAAGCAAAGGAAAACAAGGAATTCAGTCACCATTTCCCATGGCCAGGCAGGTGCTCAGCCATTCCCAGGAAAGCAGGGCTCCATCACACATAATGGTGACTTGGGAAGACAAACACCATCACTCCAAACTTCCTCTCTTCCTTCTTCCCCCCAGCTTTATATGCTGGGCATGACACCATATGGTTTGGACAATCTCTCGGGTCAGTTGGGATCAGCTGTCCCACAGCTGTGTCTCCTCCCAACTCCTTGGTCACCCCCACAGCCTCCTCACTGGTGCAAGGAGGAGCAGAAAAGGCCTCTGTGTAAGCTCTGCTCAGCAGTAATGAAAACATCCTTGTGTTATCAACACTGTTTTCATCACAAATCCAAAACACAGCCCCATACCAGCTACAAGGAACAAAAAAATTAACTCCACCCCAGCCAAAAACACCACATCCCTCACAAGCGCTTTATGTGACTACACTTAACATTCCCAACACTTGTTTCACATGGTATTAACAGGTTTCTGTGAAGACTCAGGTGCCTGGAGAAACAAAAAACATCTGTAGAACACATACAGTAAGCCTTAAAAACATGATAAATCTTTTGTTGTATGCTTTTATGCAGTAGGCAAAAAAAAAAAAACCTAATCATTTTTCCAGACCATGGATGCAAGGTGTAATAAAAAGGTCAAGGGTATATGATAAGTGAAAAGAATCTTTAAGACCCATCCGTGAAGCACAAGACAAACTGGACCACAACAGTCCTTTCCGGTCTTTGAGATCCAGTACTAAGGTGCTCCATTTCACCTTGCAGACTATCCAGCCTAGGATATTACTAGGATAACTCTAGATAAGGAGCAAGAGTTCACAAGGGCTAAAGGTATCACTGCAGCCTATCTGCAGCTTAGCTCGTCCAGACACATCACGCTTTAAATGGAGAAACTCAATCAATCATTAAGAACAAACTCTTCTGCTTTGAGAAACACCTCCAACTACCACTAAGATTTTGGGGAGCCCCTTTAAGGAAGGAAGAAAACTGATCTGTGACCAAATTTCCTCAAAAATAAGACTTCTTGATCCTAAAAAAGTAGGCTGGAAAGGGTTGTGAAGCAGTTGGATACTTACTGAAGTGTAAAAATGGGTTCTGAACTTCCATGACTCTACAAATGGATCAAGAACATCATGCCCAAAGGGTGTGAAGCCAAGTCTAGCTGAGAAAAATCTGATTTCCTTCAAGCTCAGGAAGGGAGATGGGGTAGTTAAGTACAACAAAAAGTCAAGCAATTAAACAGACATGATGGACCGTAGTGCCTTTCACTTTCACAAAAGTGAAATTCATCATTAAGCATTAGTCTGGTGATGGGTAGAAAAGGAAAGGGTGATTTTTTCACTTTCCTGCTTTACCCCATGGAGTTGTATCACTGAAGTGTGCATACAGGGCAGTACAGCATTTCTTCTTGCAGAAGAAAGGCAACAAAAATCTCCTTAACCCTCAGACACTGCAGATGTGATTGCACGGAGCAGAAACTGGGCTGCTGACCAGGGACACATCAGGACTGGCACTTGACCATCTCTAGTTAATTAGGACATGGATCAAAATGAACCAGTAACAAAAACCTTTGTCCACTACCAGCAACCAGAAAAGGACACATGAAAGAAAGAATGACCACATTAAAAGCAGTCCTTCCATTTCTACATCTGAAAATCATTTTTATCCCAAAGCAGTAGGAAAAAATGGCTGAAAATATCTAAAACCTTTTGCTTTCAAGAGCATCTGCTTCCCAGAGTACTGTTACTGAATGATCTGAGGCAGTAAAAGGCTACAGACACATTTACTCTCCAAGCATTCAACAAATGCAGCAGCAGTGAGAGAAGAAGAAATTTCAATTTACAGAATCATAGAATATCCAGAGTTGGAAGAGACCCACAAGAACTGAAGTCCAGCTCCTGCACAAGACCAGCTCAAAAATCCCACCATGTGGCTGAAAGAGTTGTCCAAATGCTTCTTGAGCTGTGTCAGGCTTGGTGTTGTGACCACTTCCCTGGGGAGCTGTTCCAGTGCCCAACCACCCTCTGGGTGGAAAACCTATTCCTGATATCCAACCTAAACCTCCCCTGGCACAGATTCAGGCCTTTCCCTCAGGTCCTGTCACTGGTCACCAGACAGAGACCAATACCTGCCCCTCCTGTTCCCCTCAGTTGCAATGACCTCTCAGCCTCTTCTTCTCCAGGCTGAAAAGACCAAGTGACCCCAGCCACATCTCATATGGCTTCTCCTCCAGACCCTGCATCTTCATAGTCCTCCTTGGAACACCCTCTAATAGTTTTATGTCTTTCTTATATTGTGATTTACATTGTGGTGTCTGAAACTGCACACACTACTCAAGACATTTTTCTCTATTCTTTGTCTTGTCCACATAAAGGCCTCTTTCTCTTGACTATTCCTTTTGAACAATCCTGATGGATTATTAAAGCCAAAGAAAATCTGTAAATCCTCAAAGGATTTGCAACTTCAGGCTTTCACTGTCACTATATTATACCAAGATCAGCACAGCAGCAGTTGTTATAACAAATTTTCTGTTGGATCAAGTACAATGGGTTTACTGAAATGATTTCTAATCTTTTAGGTTTCCAATTACTTTGTCAACAACTTCTTCCTAGAAAATAAAGATCTGTAAAAGAACACCTATACAAGCCAAAAAAGTGAAAGATTTACCATCTACAAGAATTAAACTGACATTTTTTTGCTGCCTTGCAACTTTGTTGAAGTTGAGCTGCTACCTGAAGCCAAAAGTCTGATAAACACATCAAAATAAGAAATGAAAGGCACCCAGCAAATAGCAACTGGAGATGGATAACAGAAAGGAAGGAAATCAATTTAACTTCCTGGTTTCTTAATAAGTTTACCCTGACAATAAGGCAAAACACTGAAAAACAACAACACAACATAAAAGAACAATAAGTGATAAATATGACAAAGGTAAGTTGAAGCAAAGGAAAATTTTAAGATAGGATAAACACACAAAGAATAAAACATGCACTGCTTGGCTGCTGAGGAACAAAAATACATCAGTCAGTCTAACAATGCTTCTTCATGCTACCTCTCCAGTTACTGCTCCTTAATTTGCTCCTTGTCATAAACAGCCAACCTATAGCTACTGTACAGCCCAAGTAATTGACAGTTCCAAGAGCTTAACAATATAGCAGGGATCAAATGTCCATAAATGCACCTCGTTTTGAATCAAAGATGTCATGACATGCAAAAATCTACCGGTCCTTATGTTTGGTTTAAGAGTTAATCATGCACTGCTAAAGTATTGTGCATTTTTTCATCTGTACTTCTTGGCCAGATATTTCACCATCAGTTTAAAGGCCCTCTTAGCACCTTTATTCACCTCTCAAGGCAGTGAGGCACTCAAACCACGAGTCAAAGATCACTTTCACACACCAATCAAACCAGCAGGATCCCTACAGACCTTCTCAAGCTTGCAAAGCGTATTTTTTCCATGATTTCCTCAAAGATTAAGACATAAGGACTTCAGTATCTAGAATGTCACAAGAAAATTAAATTCCTGGGCCCATATGCCCTTATGACCTTAGCTTAAGGCCATAAAGATATTAATTTTCTAGCCACTGTTATACTTTAAAAAAAAAAAAAAATCACACTCAGTTGGAAATATATGGCTCTAAAAGTAATTCTCAGAACTACCATCACTGCTACCAAACAGCTCCCATGGATGGCATGGGTGAGAGTTTCCTTCCCAGGATTCAAGGGCAGACAACCCCACTTCATCAAGATATTCCACACACCCAACATAAAAGCCTCCTTCATCATTTTCTATTTGAAAAACAGTATTAATAATGTAAACATTAAGATTGCAAGATTCCTGCAGAGCTCAGCTAAGAACAGTCAGTTAATTCACCATAAAATATTAGGTGTGTCAGTTACCAGTTAATCTATTTAAACATGCTTTTTACTGAACCCTGCTAAATACTAATTTAAAAGTCATGCAGTACCACACTGAATACTTTACAGAAGCTTCTCAACTCTGAACTTTGATACCTGATTCTTTCACACAAAAGCACATCCTAAACTCTTTTATTTCTTAATTATTCTTGAAGTCAGAGAGGGTAATAAAGTCAGAGGGCAGAAAGGCCACATGCATAAATTTTAAGTAGATGCAAGTGGAGTAAAACAAGCCACAGGCCAGAAGAACAGTGTTGTGACCTTCTTTCTGATTCCTCCAGTAAATAAGTACTCAGAAGGTTACAGTTTTAATTTGCATGGCTGGTGTCAAAAAGGATTGAAAGTGACAAACCATGTCAGCCTGCATTTGAAACCTTTAAATTCGATCTCTCTCACTGACTGCCAAAGTGAGTGTGCAAGTGAATTAGGAGTCAGCTTTGGACTCTGATCGTGGTGAGTGGCTCTAGGCTCAGTGAGGCTTCAGAGCACACGAGCCCAGGGCTGAAGAAAGTAAGATTATCTTCAGCTGCGTTTCACAGAAGCCCTGTTAACATGACTGGAATATCTGATAAATCACTTCCCTAGCCTTTTAAGAGAGCAAGACAGAAATCTAATTTTTAGTAAGCCCTATGACTGTCCCAATACGGTTTCATTGCAGTAAAAGCAAAGAGCAACCACAACAAAAATGAGAACTTCTGAAGTTTCACCCAATACAGATAGCTGAGATAAGGGACAGACTTTGAAATATCCTTTCTCCCCTCCAAGACTTACCATTTTTCATGCTACTTTAAGAAAACAGAACCCAAGTTAGCCTTCCCTGGTTTGATGGTGCAACCATTACATCAAATCCCTTCCCATTACTGTCACTTAAATTTCTCATCACATTTGGCCTGGAAAATATCCAATTCCACCAACACATTTTTCTTGGACTGCTGTCTTCTAGTAATCAGACTAAAACCAGGAGAGTTTATTTCTAGTTAACCTCTAAGAAAGACAACTAAAAGTGACCTGCTGTCTGAAAAAAATCTGAGGAGCACAAAACTTAGTATATTTAATACGACGCTCTGAATAATTTTAGAACCCCATCAGCTTTCTACAGCTATGTATCATTTTCAAAACACCTATGACCTCCATGAAGTGCTTTGAAATCCTCAAAGAGTAGGACACTTGAAACAAGTATTGTTCCTGTGATTGATACTACAATGAGAAAAAGGACAGTGGAGTACATTTAACACCATTAGGGACAGGGAATGAGCAGCACCATGTGTGCTGTGCCATGACATGAAACTTGTCCACACAGGAAAGTGGATGCTTCAGTAGCAAACTGATTACTTACATTACAACATATGTATGTCCCTACATAATCAACCCTATTTTTGATTAACTAAAGAAAAACCCCAAACCCCTTGCACATCTAGACAGATTTACTGGAACCTGTCCTGGTTTTGGCTGGGATAGAGCTCATTTTTTCCCTAGTGCCTGCTACAGTGCTATGCTTCAGATTCAGTGTGAGAGTTGGTAACACACTGATGTTTTGGTTATTGCTAAGCTGTGCTTACTCTAAATCAAGGACTTTGCAGCGTCTCACGCTCTGCCGGGGAGCAGGTGCACAAGAAGCTCAGAGGGAGCAAGGCCAGGAGAGGTGACCTGAACTGGACAAAGGAAAATTCCACACCACAGGATGCATGCCTGGTATATAAACTGGGGGGAGTTGACTCAGAGCCACTGATTGCTGCTCAGGGACAGCATGGGCATCAGTCAGCAGATGGGGAACAACTGGATTATGCATCACTTGCTTCTCTTGGGTTTTATTCCTCTTTTTCAGTACAACTATTACAGTTTACTTTATTTCAATCATTAAACCCACAAGCTTTAACTTTTTTCCAATTCTCCCCACATTCTACCAGGGGAAAGGGAACAAGTGGTTGCACAGTACTTACCAACCAAGGTGAGCTTAAGTCACAACAAAAATCATTAATATACATGGAACCTTAATTTATTATTAAGCTCCTACTTCAACCATTTTTACAAAGCCATCCCTTACCTGCTGGAAAAAAAAAAAAAAATTAGACCACTAATATCCTCCACAAAGCAGAAAGTGAGTACACTTCCTCACACTCCATCCTCCCTGATATTTAGGGAGGTACTGCTCTGGTTATTGAACTCCCAACCAAAATTTGACACCAGAAACAGCAAGCCCCTGCTGATCACTACCAGACATGTGGCTCAGGGAAGCCATTCAACACAGTTAGCACATACAGCCATCTACTGATAGGAAGGCTTGGTATTCCCGTACATCATCTCATAGGCATTTTAAAGGAAGCCTTGCCAACTTCAGACATTACCTCAAATCTCAAAGCAGCTAAAATGAGCTTGTAAGGAGGAATACCAGAGGTCCAGTCTGCACCTGCACAATGAGAGTTGTCTTTCAGCAATGGCACCAGGACTCATTACCTTCTGACATAACATAAGGATTTCAGCAGCCGTAACTCTCATTATCTACACATTTAATTTTACACAAACCAAACAACTGCCAAGCACACATTTTCACATCTCCCCTGTTACGAAATGTGTCTGATATCAACATGTTTTATTTACAGTTAGCTTCTTCCATCTGCAGTTTCACATACTTCATTCAACATTCACAAACTACCCGTCTTGAATCACTACTATAAATACATGTGAAAGAAGGTAAAGTAACTTCTCGCACAGATCTTTCAGCATTTTTAGAGCATCACTCATGAACCAAGTTACGACAATCAACACTACATTTGCACATTTACCAACATTTACATACAGCCACAACTGCGCAGTCAGCCTTCGAAATAAGGCTTGATTACAGAACTAGCATCACTTCCAGAGACAGAAATATTTTTCAGATTTTGTATAAAGGTGAGCATGTAAGGGTTGCAAATAGGAAAAATTCAAATACAAATGTACTAAGCTCTTATTTCTTCATAGAACCTCATCCTTCCCAAGGTTCTTCATTTACAGAACTTACTATAAGCTAATAACTGCACAAAATGTTCCTGTTCCCACTGTCTGGTTACCAGCTGCAAATTCATCCTATTAGCATGGTCACCTTACTACACATGCAAATAAGTCTACTTCCAATCTATAACATGTTTAATGGTTTACAAGCAAAAGTCCCCTTTTTTAGGATGGCTTAATGTTCAAGTATACAAATAAATCTCCTTAATTAGAGCAAGGGATAAAGTCTAGTCACCTGGAAAAGACTCCCACTGTTCTAAAATTTAAGCAGCAGCTAAATGTTTCAATGACTGTTTAAAGCACAATTTAAGCAATAGGTATTATATTTGTGTCCCAAGGAGACAAATCCTTGAGTAGAGCTCTCAACAAGAAAAATCAGCACCAATATGTACTATACAGCAACACTGAAGGATACTGGTATTTGATTTTAGTGCTTTCAAAAGAAGGTTTCAAGGCAGAGAAATTTCTGTCATCTTAATTCAGAAAGACAGATTAATAATACTGCCCACGAAAGTATTCTTACAGCATCTTAGTTATTTCCACATTGTTCTTTTTTAACTGAAATGTTACCGGGGAACTTGAAGCAAGTTAAGCTCCCCCTTTTTAATTTAAAATTACTTAATTTGCGTGTACACAAATTATAATGTGTAATTAGAAGCATAATATGCAAATTTGTCCAGTTCCACTTGAAAACTGTAATTACCAGATTTCAGAAGTCTAGACCCAGGATTTTCCCTAGAAACCAAATTTCAACATGACTGGAAATTTGTTAGCAATTTGACTCTTCTGTCTACGCAGTAAACACATCTGAATTGCTTCAGCAACTCAGAAGATCTCATCTACTTCATCCATACGATTCTTACAAATCAATCTTGAGTTTCTGAAGAAAGCTGGCTGATGTACAGTATTTCAGTCTAAGTAAATACAGATAGCAAATTTAATACTACTAAGACAGCAAAATGCTATTACATAATTAAGCTGGTTATTTAAAGCACTTAAAACCTTTGCTAAGACATTCTCACAGATACCCAAAAGAAGCCAAACTTGGAAACCTGTTTCATTCTAAACTTAAAAGCTAAACAAACCCAGTTAAAAAAAAGTAGACAAGCCATTTCATTTGCCTGCACATGAACTAACAGAAAATACTCAGTGGACCTGGCAGACAAAATCCAAGCCAGAACCATTACATATACATTTCCACTAATGTCATTCATTTCAGTGCACAGAATTATGACAATTGAGAAAAAAACAGTCCCTGATGAAGTTAAGTGTCATGGCAGGATGGGTTTGTAAAACATCTCCTTCTGAAGTCGTATTTCCCACCTGTATTATACAGTCACTTCATTTTATTTGGCTCTTTGGTGATTCTACAACTAGATTACCTATTTTACATAGATAACATACAAATTCCCATTCTAAACTACAGTTAACCACTTGATAGTCACCCTCAGCCTTTCTTTTCCCCATCTCTGACGTGTGAAACAGTTCAGATATAATCCAAGAATTCACTTTCAAAGTAAACACAAAATCAAGAGATCTACTAGATTATAGAGGTTGGATTCACATACATCTGCATTTTTTCACTGACAATAATTTTTTTTTTTTTGAGCTGAATATATGCATGCTGATACCATGATGAAAGGCAAAAGTTTCAGTCCTCTAATTTCTCATTCCAATGAGAACACCAGAAAGTATCATAAACTCCAAAGGTCACTATTTTAAAAGTCAAAAAGTCAGATATACTTTCTTTTACACTTTTTACAAAATAGTAAATCACATACTTCTGTAACTTCCTGGAATAATTTACACATGGAAAAAGACCCTTCACTACCTGGAGAGGAACTTCAATAATTCACAGCTATTAAGTTAAATTTTAACAAGGTTTTGTATTTACAGGAGACACAACAAATAACTCTTTAACAACATAGTTCTCCTTTTCCTACTATCAAGCGGCATTGTTATGGATTCAAAGTTAGAAAAAATATGCAATATACCAACCCACCCATGGCCATGCAGCTACAACTCACTTGGCATCTGCATTCCACAGCTGAAACTGTGACAACCACCCCTAACTCCAGAGTATTTTAGACAATAGTGATTCTCCTTCTGATTCAAGACAGCTGTTTGCATCTATTACACATCAAAACCTGCAACGCATTAAAAGAACCCACATCAATTTAAACCTCTTCCTGTTATAGGATATGAAGTACACCAACCACAGCTTCGTAATCACTGCAATTGAAGCCAAAATCATTCTGGTTGCCACTATGTTATATTAGAGGATCAGTTCATAACTTATTTCACTTGAGCATCCCAAGCACTGGATTAAGCATTTGTCTCTCGAGAGGTGTACTTGAAAGTCACATGCCAATTACACAGTATCTCCAAATGTACATTAAATCTTATTGTAATTCACACAGAATGACTCTTCTAGTCAGTATTGCATCACTGAAACAAAAAGCTAGCACTTTAAAGCAAATCTGACGTGACAGATGCAGAAGGGGTGGGAGCAATTTATTATCTAGAGTTACATAATTGCAAAACAAAATATGCTTTGTGGTTTTTTAAAGGTTTACTAAAATGAATTGTCGGTCGCTTAATACTTTAGCTGTAGACCCCGAAGTTCCTAGGAAAGGGCATCGGTAGCAGGCTCGTTCTTAAGAAGGCTCACACGCATGTAAACAATCAGCTGTTCATTGTTCAGAAATGAGGTGTAATAGGAAAACCTTTTGGGCTTTAAATTGACGCGCAGCCCGAGCAGAGCACAGCAGACCCAGCTGTCCTACACAGCCAAACTCGTAATAATCTGTAACTCGAGCAGTGAGCGATGGCAGAGCAAACACCGATGGAAGAGGGAATGCGGGGAGGTCTCCAGCGTGAGCGGCTGCCCGGGGCGATACTGCCCGACAGGGGAAGGCGCCGGGAGCCGCTAAACACTGACAGCCTGGACACAAAAAACCCCACCAAGCGGTGCAGCGGGAGGGTGAACCCCTCACCGAGAACCTCACCGGGAGCCTGAACACAACAAACCCCTCCAGGCGATGCAAAGGGAAGGGTGAACCTCCGGCTGAGCATCCTCAGCGGCCGCCGCTCACTCCGGCCCGTGCCCACCGGGGGACGAGGCGACCCCGCTCCGCCCCGCCGGCCCTCACCTTGGTTGACCAGCCGCAAGGCATGGGTGAAGGACGGGTCCAGCGAGTCCTTCTCCGCCATCAGCTCGGGCAGGTACTTCTCGTCCATGGCAGCGGCGGCGGCCGCCCGGAGCGGCAGCGGAGCCGGGGCGCCGGGTGCGCCCGCGGGGAAGGAGCGGGTCCGAGTCCCAGGCGGCGGTAAATCCTCGGAAGCAGCGCTTCCCCCTGGCCGCCTCCCGCCCGGGGCTGCGGGGACGCATCCAGAAGGAAGCGCCGCAAGCCCCCGGCCAGCAGCGGGGAGAAAAGGGGCGCGGGCCGGGGGGACGGGCCCCCTCAACGGGCGAGGGGAGCGTAGAAATCACTCTGCGGAGGCGCACGAGGAGGGAAAAGAAGGGAAAGACGCGCCTCCGGAGCCGCTGACCCAGGCAGGACGGGGGCCCGCTACACAATAAAACACAGATAGAAAGACGGCAGGCGCACCGCACAAAACCGCAGAACACACAACACCAGCGGCGGCGCTGCGCCGACTGAGAAAGAGAATCGCCCCGCGCCAGCTTTATATACCGCGCTTAGACCACGCCCCCCGCCGGCCGTAAGCCCCACCCACACACTGTGCCCCGCCCCAGGTCCTTCCAATGGGCGGGGATAGCAGAGCCCCCCCAACTGCCGCCCTCTTGCCCAACTGAAGGCTCCTATTGGACGGCGTGGCCTGTCAGTCAGAGGCGAGCGGCAGCTTCTCATTGGTGGCTGCTGCTGGCCCCGCCTCCCCGCGGTTGGTGAGGGGCCGCGCTGAGGGAGCGCTCCCAGAACGGCTCCGCGCAGGGAGATGAGCGGGGCTGCGGCTGGAGCGGAGCTACAGCAGGGGTGTGCCTGAGCCCGCGAGACTCATGGAGCCCCTCAGACCCCACAGTGACCCCTCCAATACACGAGCCTTCCTCGGGGTTGCTCCTCGGGGCCGTAAGTTCTGCGAGAGGGGTCGGGGATCCAGGACGCCGTCCTCTCCATCCCCGTCAGACATCCTGGAGAAAGGCAAATGTTGTGTTGAAAGAACAGGTTTTTTTTTCCCTCCCCCAAACAGCGGTATTCTCTGTCCAGCGTTCTGTACTTGCGCATCTAGTAATACAAATCACTTGATAAATACCGGCCAGAAAATCTCATTTCTGACGAGTTGCCCTGATGTGCCGCTGTAAGTGAGCTTGGGATTCACCCTAATCTAAAACAGGAGAGAGAAGCAAAGTTTAGCAGACCTTGCTCAAGCCTATTTTCCTATTTTTTCAGTGGATACATTTGTTATACTAGATCATGGTTCACGCTGATCTTTAGTTTTGAGGCTTTACATCGCTTTCTTATTAGTCCTTAGGTGTCTCATCAATGAATCTTGGGTGACGAAAGCCCGGAGGAAGCCGGACCAGCTCTTCTCTGTCACAGAGCACAAGGGCAAAGCAGAGGAAAATTACTAAATCACTGTAGCCAAACCCATAATGTTAAAGTAGCATTTTAAATCAACGTTTACTGGAAAAGCTGATAAGAAACTTTGATGATCTAGACTTAAAAGACCGCTGAAAATATTCCTATATCTGTGAATTGAATAACCACACATTTAGTTTTTCTACTTCACGCAAAAAAAAAAAAAAATCTGCAATGTATCTTACTCATATCCTTGCAATATAGAAAGGAAAAAAGCTCTGAAAAGGTAAAGCAGCATGAGAAATGGTTACTCAAAGCATGGAAGAAGAGGTTGAGGTTCCCTTCTCAGAACTGCAAGTGCTCTTTCACCCTGAAAACCGAAAGACTATATTTTAAGATGTCTTATGCCTGGTTGTATTTCACAGATTGCAATACCCCGTGAAACAATATCTGGTATGTTGCAACATGAAAGATACTCGATTTACACTCTCTGTACAACCATTCCAAATAAATCTTGATCCAGAATGAACAGAAACAAATTTGCAAAATTCTGTTTAAAAAATTGTCTTGCGTGACATCAGGCTTGATGAATACAACTAAAGCATACAAGCAGCTGGAAGAAGTTGAATTAAAACGAATGGTTTTTTCAACCTTCCATATACATCTTCTATATAAAAGTACTGAAATGCAGCCATCTGTTGTGAAACAGGCAGGCACACAACTCTGACACAGAACAATATGTAGGAGTGCAATCTTCATTGAATGACCTGGAGCAAAATAATCACTATGTTTGCCATTGAAGCCTAAATGTATTTAAAGTCCCACTAAAGCATTCAGGACCTCAGACAGAAAGGTAGCTATGCTATAACAAATTGTGTAAAACACAATCTACCTTTCTTGGAAAGAGTCATATTCTCTCTGGTAACTGATTAAATAAACATTTGGTGTTTCAAGAAACCACAGTATTTCTTCCCAAATTATACCAATTCCCTCTGGCTTTCAACAGAGAAAGACTTACTGAAAGTCTGTAGACTTGGTTCTCTCCAGGTCTGTAATAATATAGGAATTATAAAATTATCCACATTGTACCCTATTGTTCAAACTCAAACCTGCACATAACAAGTACAGGATATTGTTTTCTCCAATGAAATTCACTAGGATGCAATAAAACAAGAGGAGGGAAGAAAGGATTGGAAATTACGAGCCTTGGGCCCTAGAAAGCAGCCCAGGATGTGGTTAGCTGGGAAAAGCCTACTGAGCATCATTTTTACTGTCCAGGAAAGGCAGGAAACACCATCCTCTCAAGGATTGATTGCTTGCTTACTGCTGAAATCTATACAAAGCTTGAAAAGCAGCTTGCGCAAGGAGCTGCCCAGTAAGTATTGGCTGTAGGATTCATGAATATAAAAAAGCCATGAGTCCAAACTTTTAATACTCATTATTTGAGTGTGTTTGCTCTCTAACAGTACACGTCTGCTTTGCTGTTTAATGCATGTGGTAGTCTCAGGAAGTTAGTTTGGTAGGTGGACATCAGTCAGGAACCTTGTCAGGCTAATATCTACTGCTCCTTTTAAAGCACCAGTTATCTGACCTGACAGTGTGCCTGCCTATCTATAAGCTAAAATTGTAAATGCCAAAATTAATACTCATATGTACTAGAAAAATTAGCATGTGTTGGTATCTTCACTCGAAGGAGTGAGATTCACTTTCTTGTACCAACAGGACATGAGGGGGCCATGTATAAAGAGGCAGAAACTGAGTTGTGTCTGCTCTCTGGAATATGGATTCTGTACAAATTAATGAACTTACATTTTCTTTATTTGTTGGATCAACATAACATTAAGTCTTTGATCAAAATATTGTAAGTACAGCTAAATATTTGTCATTTCCATGGAATGACTGAATGGTTTGTGTTGGAAGGGACCTTTAAAGGTCATGCAGTCCAATTCTGTCCCTGCAATGAGCAGGGACATCTTCAGCTAGATCAGGTTGCTCAGAGCCCCATCAAAACTGACAATGAATGTTTTCAGGATGGGACATCTACCACCTCTGTGGGCAGCCTGCACTAGTGGTTCACCACTCTCATTGTTAAGAATTTCTTCTTTATATCTAGTCTGAGTCAACTCTCTTTAATTTAAAAACCATTATGTCTTGTCCTGTCACAACAGGTCCTGATAAAATGTTTGTTCTTTCTTATAAGTCCCCTTTAAGTACCAAAATGCTGCTATAAGGTCTCCCCAGAGCCTTGTCTTCTGCCAGCTGAACTGTCCTAACTCACTCAGCCTGTCCTCACGGGGATGGTGTTCCAGACCTCTGACCATCCTTTGTGGCCTCCTCTGGACCTGCTCCAATACATCCATGTCCATCCTGTCCTGAGGAGCCCAGAGCTGGATGCAGCACTGCAGGTGGGGTCTCCTGAGAGCAGAGCAGAGTCACCTCCCTCACTGCTCCCCACACTGCTTTGGGTGCAGCCCAAGGTAGGTTTACCTTTGTGGGATACGAGCACACCACAGTCAGTGGCAGCATGGTGTGATCACTGGAGAGATGGAGCCCTTGTCACAGCAGAAAAACCAAACTGAGTGGATAGTATTTTAGACAAAATCAGCCATGTGGCTGGGCTCAAAGGGAGCCTGTTGACACAACATCCTCACTCCAGATACAGAAGGCATTGCATTCACAGGCTGGCATCCTGTTGGGGTCATTTACAATTCTGTGGTAGACTTTGCATGCCTCTGATGTAGTTCTTTACTCTGATTAACTCCTGGATTCCTGATTTAAATCTCAGACCACAACAGACTGTTACAGACTCATTATTTGTTTGAGACTTTGGCTCATTAAAATGCACATAGCAGAAGACCTGTAGAAGCAGAGTCTGTTTGGGGAAATAGTTTGTCACAAATACCACATCTAGTGATTGATGTGACTCACCACAGTTCTGACTAGCAGGTTGCTCAGTAGGTTCTGGCTTCCTTAATATTACAGTGTGTTACTTGACAGTTTCTATTAGGCATGACGAAACTACCATTGCACTCCTTTCTCCAATACTCTTTTGGCTTTTTCTTTCTTTTTCTTTTTTTTAACTTGGATGTGTTTTAAAATATGAAAAATAGATAGAATATACTGTCATATCAAGACATCCATCATGAATTGTTTTCAAAAGCTTTTCTAAAAATTCACAGCTTTCTCTTTTATACCTTTTGCCTCATAGTTCAAACTTTAGGTTCTTTTTGGATCTAATCAAGCTAATCAGCCAAGTTAAGGTAGAATACAGTACATAGAATGTACGAGACCTGTTGAGCAAAATTATTACATCATCTGTAGCAGGTAAATTTTTGTCCTTTATTCCACTTTATTTTCTTTCTAGGTCTTAAAAGCTAACACAGAGTATCAGAACAGTCTCTCCAATTTCTAGTGCAGTAATTAAGGCAATACATTGCAGTGAGCTCACCACCTGCATTTGTGTATACCATGGTCTGAAGGGTTTTTCTCTTTCCTCTAGACATTTTGCTAATGGCAGTTTTAGCAGTGCACACAGTCCTGGAGCTGCACACATGTGGTCATGTGATGTGCCTGTAGGCATCTTGATGAACTTTGTATTCTCTGCTCTGAAGCATTTTTTCATATTAAAAGGGTCTTTTCTAATTTTGTTTTGAATAAGGTGCAATGATTTTACAGCCCATCATTGGCTTTGTACAAGTTTTTGTTAAAAATCTAGATTTTGTCATTTTCTGTTATATACTTGCTAATACTCACTTCCTATAGTTCTAATGACGCAAGAGATATCAGCATTATCATGGCAAAAAAAACAGTTTTTCTGGATATTCTTTTTCTCGTATGTTGTATTTGAATATAAATACTATTTTAGTACTCCTTTCTTGATCTTATACTATAGTTATAAAGGAATGTTGTACTATTGCTGAATTCCTCTGCTAGGAGCTTTTGCAAAATTGTATGCTCTTTAATTTCCAATATTCCTGCCTAGTATGCTTACAAAAGCCTTGTGCACTTTGTGACTGCCTTCTCTAGTGTTGGGACAATCGATGTGTATTACAAACCTTGATGCATGTGGTCCTCCCACATACCTCTTTTATTGCTCTGAATGTGGGTGATGCCAAATCTAGTATACCCTTATCTTGGTTACACCTGTCCTCTTCCAGCTTTCACATCTTTTAGCACATTGTGTTGTGTGCGAATGAATGTTCTCTTTTGTTCTTAGGACAGCTTCATACAGGGTGAAATTGTTTGTTGCTAATTTTTTTCTCGTACATTCAATCCATTAAAAGCTTGTCTTTCACACACTGCCTTTCCTAACTACCAAGGCTTCATCAGCCATAAGTTATCAGTTGTCTTAGTAAGACCGTGATGTGTCTCACAACATTTATCTTTGTATGGTGATGTTTTCTTGAAAAAGAAACAGAACTCAATTCAAAATTGCAGTCTGTGTTTTCCTGTCTGCTTGTATGGGTTTACTGGATACCCGAGCTTTAAAAATATCAGTGCCTTTTTCCTTGTTACCTAGTGGAACCAAGGTGAAGAATATTATCCACTCCAACCCTGAAATAAATCTGCTACATTAATATCTTCTATATACAACTATTTTCTTCAATATTTAATTTCTGATTTACCCATGGCCCATTTCTTTCATTATTCTGCATGAAAACCATCATTTCTTCTCATAATATATCAGAAAATAACATTGTTCAGACTGCTCAGATCCTCAGAGAATCAGAGTAAACTAAAGTTATTATATAATAGAGGCCATTTGGTGATGGTGGTTTATTGCATTTGCTTTTAAACTTTAACTCTACACAGTAATAATAAAGCAGTCTTATAAAAAGCATTTCTTAGGCTTCTCTTAAGGAAGAGGAATAGTAGTAAAATGTCCATTTTTCTCTTGGAATAAAAAAAATCGTATTAAAATGCTGGAGGGTGAGCCAGAACATAGTTCATGAAAACTTCACAGACTGTGTTGAGACCAAAGTGCATACAAAAGTAATGTTGCTCTTGAGTGACCTTCAAGAGTCTCCATTCCTGAAGTGAGATTATGAAGCAAAGCAGCAGCTGTAGGAGAGCCCTAAAGGAACTGATGGGGAAAAAAAAAAAACCAAAAAAAGGCATAAAGCATTTTAAGTTATTTTCTTTTTGGGAACGGAACCATTCTTCTTCTGTACCTTCTACAAGGCAACTGGTGAAAGAGGAACTCACTGTGTAATATCAAGACTCAGCTCCTGCTCAAAGCAGGAGCAAATCTGTCTGTGAAACATGGATTTTATACATGCTCCCACTCTGCCAGGCTACACTGAAAGGATCAAGCAGTGCAAAATGTTCTCAGCACCCTGTTCTTGGTATCTTTTGTGATGCAGACGGTTAAGGAGGAGAAAGAGAATCAGCAACCTTTGCCATCAGAAGTTTGCTCAGCTCACCAGCAGTTGCTGAAAAGACTGTTGTGTTTTTATGTCCAGCTACAAATAATGTCATTTGCACTTACAACACAAAGTAGGTCTGTTTCCTAAGGCCCAATGCTTTCAACCCACCCATCAATACCACCTCCACAATGTTGATGTGACTGTTGCATGTGTATCTCACTGCTTAATTTTTTAATATCACAAAGCCAGGTAGATGATATATGCAAAACAGTTGTTTTAAAAAATACTTTGGCTGTGTATATATTGATAATTATTAATAATAATAAAAAACTCAGGTAGCAAAGCAGAGTTTTGTTACATTCTATATTTTATGAATTTTATCTCATAAGAAGTCTGTTCTTTAAATCTATCGTATAAGTTTAGGTTAATTTCTATTGGAACCTCTAATCACTGTGTTTTGGTCCTATATTTTGAAAGAAAATGTTTACGTATTTAAATTTACTTTAAATTTTTGTAATAAACAAGGTATGTCCTGTGTCTTTAAGTTTAGCAGTTCTTTAGCTGTAGACAGTAAATAGACACAATCATAGAGTCGCAGAATATTCAGAGTTGGAAGGGACCTAAAAGGGTCATTGAGTCCAACTCCTGGCCCTGCACAGGACACCCCAAGAAGAGTTGGCACTGCAAGACACTGCAAGACACTGCAAGAAGGGTTGGGAGAGCTGTTGCTTTGGGGTATGTTAAAGGAAATGTGGCTGTGAGAAAGGAAAGAGAAGTCATTGGGAAAACAAAACCAAACCAATCCAACCAACCAAACAAAAAACAACAAAACCCCCAAACACCTTTTTCTATAGACTGTGCCTGAGAATTCAATGGGTGAAAATGGCCTGATTTCAGATGTTTAATTTAGAACTCAATTGGAAAGAAAACAGTCCTGACCATACATTCACAAGAATCACAGCACTTCCATTTATTAAGTTTTAGCAAAATGAAGGAAAGTGAGAAGCAGAACTGTTTCATTATAGCAGGACTATTTCACTACAGGTCAATGTATAAAGTGAAATGTTAAGGCAAAAATATCTCTTTGCTCTCCTGCTAGAATATTTTCATTAGATGTAGTGTCCCTCCCTCACCCAATCATTTTCCTTAATAATTTGGGATTCTGACTTAATGCAGTTATGTGACTTAAATTGAGAAATATATTTTTGTCGAAATAAGTTACTAACAATCAATAGTTTGAATTTCATTCATGCACTGCCTTGTTTTGGCAGTGAACAGCCAGAAATGTAAGCTCAGGTAAGAAGTGCTTAGTAAGGCTTTAAAGGTATCCAAGCACACACTTCCTTAAAAATAATGCATCAGTTGTCTAATATCTCAATTCTAGTTCTTATTTAGGAGCCTCTAGATAGTTTATTATCTTTTTTTCAAATTAGTGGAGGATTAGAACATAATATTTCCCAAGGAAACTGCTTCTGTTTTCTTAAGGAAACTGTTAAGTTTTATTGACTTTTGAAGAGTTTTACCTCTTACAGAGTTCAAGTAAAAGTGCAGCGCTTGAAAACTAGGGTATGTATGGGTATTTTAAATTATGTTGAGAAGCTAATGATATTTTTATGACGTTAATATTTAGTAATTGATGCCTTCATTCTAAAATCTCTACTTTGCTGCTCCAACAAGTCCCAAAAATTAGCATAAAAGTCCTAAAGAAGAAATGGGTCCCTTGCTGTAAGTTTCTCAGCTACTGATTTTTTCATTCATTACTGTGATTTTTTTTTTCCCTGGTGTTTTGCCACAGATCTTCTGTTCCCATGATACAATATGCAGTTAAAATTATCTCATCTTGGATTTGTTTTTCAATAAACAAAATGTGTTACACAAAAGTGTGATATTCTTGGCTGTATTATAAAACAAATACAGTGTTCTAAATGAAACAAATATTTAGATTTTTAATATCCATTATTGTTTGGGTTTTTTTTTTAAATTCCTGATTGCTTATATTATAGCTATAAGTATAATCATGTGAACTCTTATGTTTTATATTGCATTAGATTTCTACAGCAAGATTAGGGAACAATACTAAAAATATCCGACCCTTAGTATAACTAGATACATTTCTATTTCTTTTTTTTATATCACATAAATAGAACAGCTATAATTTTATACTAGTAACAGATCTAATTTCAGTAAAAACACTTCAGGTAGGCTGGGACAAATTAAAGCATAAAAGTGGGAATGTGTGAAAGAAACATATGTTTTCATTTCAAGATTTATGGTATTTATCTACAGCAGTGTTAAAGTCTTGCTGTTTTTTCAATATGGAAGAATATTCAAATTTCCTGAACACAACAGGTTAGCGGTCAAGTGCAGCTTTATAAAAGATTGCTTTGCCAGATGCTGTTGTCCTCTACATGCAGGAAAAATATCAACATGAATTTTTTTTCTTGACAGCACAGGTAGCACAGTCTTACAGTGAGCAGCATGATACAGAACCGAAAAAAAAGGAGAGTGGAACAGACCCCACAAAGTCATCTAATCCAAGAGTTTGCCCAAGGAAAGAGTCCAGGGAACAGTAATATCTGCTGAACTGCCTTGCCAAAAATTAGATGCAATGGCCCCCGTAATGGCCTTCCCTTGTACTTTCAGCCACCCCCTTTGATGTAAAGCGTTGTGGGCTGCGAGTGCACTGGAAAAGAGCTCACTCCCTGCAGGACCTGAGCTTGTGCCCTCAAGCTGTAAAACAGCATATATAAAGTTTATCCCACCTGCTCAGGTTGTGCAGGGTGATCTTATATATCCTGTATCTTGTTTGGTAATATTCACCCAACCTAAAGAATGTGAATAATTATGTGGCATTTTTCAAGCCTAAGTCTCTTTAAAGTGCCCAGTTACCCTTTCCTATATCAAACAAAATATAAAAGCCTAAATGTACCCCCCACTATAGTAACCCTCACTATATATGGAAAATATTTTCTGTGGTGTTTTTATGATTAAGTGCTGCTAAATGCTTTAGACCTAAACTGCTGATCCAGTCTGAGGCTAAGTTTGGCAAGGGGGTCCACTCTGCACCTTGGGAAGCAACAGGAGGATTTCTGTTACCCCTTTGCACCTCTTTTCCCTCCCTACCCTTTTTTGTCCCTGGTCTCAGCAAAAATCATTTGCGGTTACTTCTAAATATTTTTTTCTTTGTGTGCTTTATTTATACAGCAAGTAGTAGAGAGAACTTTGCCATCAAACTTTGTCATGCTTTTGTAAGTTTATATCAAACATGCTTTCACTGATCCCCTGCTGGTGATTCTCTAAGCAGCCTAAACCACTCATTCGTGGCAGCAGCTAGCTTTTCCTCAGTTACATTGAGCTCTCAACTTCTGTTTTCTTTTGGGGCTTTGTTTGGTTTGGTATGGTTTTTTTATTAAAAGAAAGAAACCCATACATCATTTTGTACTGATTGCTTTTATCCAGATCTGCTGACACAGCAGGAGTCTTTACTGGAATAATTTCTAACCTGGTTTAAAAAAAGCCATCAACGTCCACCCTTAAAAACCACAAAACCCTAAGGCCTCACACACAGCTATTGTTATTTGTAATGTGTTTCTTTATCCAAACTGAGAAAAAAGCAGCCCTGGAATTCTGAATCCATTTCTGATCCTCCAGAGTCTTAGAACCAACCCACCAAAAAGGGCATTGACGCCAATATAAGTAATTTAGAAACAAATAAAAATTAACATGCATTAAAAATGTGAAAAATCATATTCTCTCATATTAAAAAAATCCTTTGTGTGTTTTAAATTTTTTAAGGCCGGCCCCCCCAAAAAAGCTCACAATATAGTCCTTGATGTTTCCTGTGCTGCATGTCATTTAATACTTCATGGGCTGAGGAAATTGTTAGAAAATTTTGTTGCTCTTTTAAATTTTGTTATGAAGAAATTAGTTGTAATATACAACATTGTACAGATGCAACAGTAGACTAAGCTGAGACAAGATAGGGCCCCCATAAAAACTTAACCTTTTGTCTTCTTTTACAAATGCCTGAAAACCCGGAACTGAGAACAACTCTACAATACCAGTTGTATTGACTGATTCAATGGGGTCTTAAAATCCATTCCCTGACAAAGGTTCAAGAAGAAAATGGGTCTTGACAGGTATTGAAAAATAACTGCTTTGCAAAAAAAAAACAACAAACCCACTCAAAATCTAGTTCTACTGCAAATGGTTACTGTGCTAATTAAACCTTATTAACACCATGGGAAAAAGGGGATGAAGAGTTGGTAGTGTTTGGTAAAACTGTACCTTACAGGTAAAGACAGGGTGGTGTGAGCAAGAGAGAGTGCAACCAGGGTCCATAACCTTCCTTGTTTGTGCTCCATTTGCTCTGGATTATCTGATGGGTTTAGAGCCCGTGTTTTGATTTCTTTCTGCAAAGAAGACATATTTTTATGAACATAATGTGGGACCATTTGAATTGAGTTTCATTATTTCCTTCATTGTGGGGTCTGAGAGCAACATGCGATAAATCATCTGTTGAACTCTGTTAACATAGGTGACTTATGGGGTTTTGGGGGGGGTGGTGGGGGAGGTTTTTTGGTAGTAGTTGAAATCCTCAGTTTTATTACATTATTTCAATATTCAGTGGGGTGACACAGCTTTTTTTTATACCCCTCTGTTATCTGTAGGTTGTAGTTTTAGTACACTGTAGAAGTCAGTTTCCTGCAATGCTCCCCTGCAGGCAAGTGTTGCTCTACCACTGGAGAACATTTTTAGTGCCTCGAATCTGAACAGAGAAGAATTTATTGGAAAATGAGATTTGCTATTTACTTTGTGAAACAGTGATCTCTTACATTTTTATAACGGGGTCACCAGAACTATGTGACTTTTTTTAGAAATTCGCAGTGAATTCTTTTTGCTGTCAGTCAGAACCTACTAATGGATGTTTAAATCAAAACACTCATTTCTAAACTTCGTTTTGCTTGAACTGTGTCTGTGAAATAAAAATATATAGCTTAAATTCCATATATGAAAAATAATTACTTCTAGCTAAGATCTTAGCACAACTTGTAGAGGTGAAGGAGGGAGAATAGAGGGTGAGTTAGAATTGTTGACTTCCATGAGTGTAGTTCTGGCTTCTTTGTTTAAATTCCTGGCCATCAGTCAAGGTGGGCAGTGAGGCCACCAGCAGTGATTTAGCACTGAGTGCACACCAAGGGCTGAGCACTCTTTCAGCGTAAAGGTGATACAATATTCACTTGGGAGGGAGGCAAGGACCAAACATGTGTCTAATGTGACATGACAAACTTGGAATAGCACACCTGGCCTCCAGCTGTATGTGTGAATATGTATAATTTATATATATTCCCTAAGGTGTATGTGTATACATATATATAGAGAGAGATCTATTTATATGTATAGGCATATATATACACCTTAACATTTAGTAGCACTAGATGCTTGTGCTTACACACCTGAATTGAACCCTTTCCCATCCATGGAGAATTTCTTTCCAGCTTATGGAAAGTCCCTGAGAAACGCCATCTCTTTTTACAGGCAAAAAATATTGGAATGATTGGGATTTCTCATCTTGGTTAAGGACACAAATATATTGACTTCAGACAATATTTATTCTCCTCTAAATGGCAGTGGTATCCAATGGCAACATGATGTTTCCTTGATGTTAACCCCAAAGAAATCTATCATAAGCTGATTTGTTTTCACAGATTAAGTCTACTGTGTAAGGCTAGTGATTTCAAAAATGTTTTTAAAAATGTAAATACTTGCTCCTCTGTGGCTTAACCATATTTTTTTTCTGTAGGAATTGAAGTTCTTCACCAAGCTTTTCATGTCTGGATGGTATTTTATGACATTACAGCTCTTTGGTAACCTCATAAGAACAAACTAGGATGAGAGCAGATAAACATAAGTACCAACATAACTTATAATAGCTAAGATTGTTGTGCAAAAGGCTGTGCAGGTGTTTAACTTCAGACATGTGAAGACCTCTTATGATGGACTCTAATGAGCACATTTATGATGGGAACAGAGAGCCACAAAAACCTTAGCTGAAATGAGCCTTCTGCATCTTCTTGCTTTTTCAAGGTTGTGTAATCTGTGGAGGACTATCATCTTCTTCAGTGAGCAAAGATATCCTCCAAGAGGAGCTTCTCCGCTCAGCTATTTTCTATGGCAGTACTTCAGTTAAGTAGGACTCCTTCAGTACGAACAACTTGGAGCGAAATTGTCTCACACCAGCACTCAAAGGCAGATGGATAAAGGACTGCAGTGATTTTTTTGCAATGGTTATTTTTTTAGGTGGCTGGTCCCAAGAAATGGAAGCCAGAGCCTACCATATGCTTTCTCTGCAATGCTCTGGGAAGAAATACTTCCTTTGAGGAGACAGACAGATTCACTAGGGCACTGCTAGTACCTCAGCAGTTTCTAGTGGAAAACCCTGAGCATGGGAGAAGTCAATTTTTTGTATCCTCACTGCAATTTAGGCTCCACAGAGAGTTCTGTGAAGGAGATCCTAAACAACCTTCTCAGAGTCCAGACTCAAAACCAGTTATGAGAGATGATGTCTGATCTGAAAAATGGAAAAAAAAAATCTTGTGCTAAAAGCATTGTGATGCCTTTGTGCAAAATAACCTGCTGGGTTTAACACTTAATCAGAAATCCTTTGACACCAGTGCTTAATGCCTTGAATTAAGTGTGGAGTCCTGGAGTCTCAAGTTGCCCTCCAGATTATTTCATGTTTAAATCCAATGTCTATTGAATGAAAAACATAGTAGCCTGTGGGTGCATTCAAAGTGTTTGTCTGTGTTGAAAAGGAGGAAAGATTCATACGGCAAGAGGAAAATGGATGCGAAAAAGTGAATTGCTGTCTAAAGTAGCTTTCCAAGAGAGGAAAATCTTCCCAAAGCAGGCAAGATACTTCTCAATAGTTTTGGGGTAAATATTGCAGCTACTGGGCTAATATAATGACAGATACTGCTGCAGCTCAGTTTCTGTAAAGAAAAATGCTACAAGTGTATTTTGGCAGCATTTGTCCTTTTGAGTATGTGTCCCGACTGTTCTCAGAAGATATCTTCCAGACTGGGTGTCTGAGTGTTAGGCATTGCTCTACATATTTTCTGGATCCTGACAGAGCTCATGCTTTGGGCTCTGAGGGAAAGAAGGCAGAATTACATCTGTTTGAAAAAAAAAAATTGCCATATTTGTGTAAGGAATGGAGTTACCATAAAAAATATCCTCAGGTTGTTTTTTTTATATGCACTTTTCTTTTTAATTGTGCATGACTATTCCTAAATAGTACAGCTAATTTAGTTATAAAATTAACTTAAACAGCCAAAGAATCCATTTTCTAAGTATATAATGAATATAAAAAAATCTCATAATCGATCCTGCAGGAATGTAAACTCTCCTTTTCCATTTGTTCTACAGATGGAAAGATGCAGAGACACAGCAACTTAAACATATCTCAACATCTCCAACTTAATAATGTTTGGGTTTGTGGGGGTTTTTTGGGGATGAGATAAGATGTTGGGGTTGAGATAAGTGTTTGTGTTGCTAAAAATGACATAAATAAACAAGAAAAGCATTTACAGATAAGTCCTCAGAGCCCTGTTTATTATGACAGAAATTCCAAAGCATCCAAACTGAAATAAATAATCTGCGTGCATAATTCATTTTGTTTGAGGATAGACATGAGGAAAAAGCATTGTACTGAAGAGTACTTTTAGTTTTGTTAGACTAAGGGAACCTAAGGGAACCCCTTGGGATGCCTTCCCTCATTTATCAGTTCTCTTTGAGAAGCACGCTCAATGTCTATGAGCATTTCTGGTGTCTCCAGAACAGCAGAATATCATCACCTTAGGGTTTAGGAACAACTATATTTCTTCATTGTTCTTGTGTCTCCTTCCCCCAGTTAAAAATACTCATCTGCATGATTTATAGTACATAACTAGGTGCATGCTCTATTTATATAACCTAGTTTTCAACATTGTTTTTGTTTTGCCCTTTCCCATATAAAAGCATATAAATCCAGTAACTCTCCAGAGAGTAAATTTTAAAACAAATGTCCTCCAAACCTATCTTGTAGTTCTAACAGCTACTGCATTATTGAAATGGAAAAAATGGACAGCAATTTCCAGACAATAAGAGTAAGTGCGTGCATATTTTCTTAACTTATTTTTATATGAAAAGAAAAAAATCTATTTCTGTACTTTGGTAAAAGCAAGAAAAGCTTTAGTTAGTTTTAAGGTAATTTTTTGGTCTTATGCGTCTGAGTTTTCATTGTTGAAAATCAAACCCAGAATTTCACTGTGAAAGAAATTAGACTCATGTTAGCAGTTAAATAGATAAGCACAAATAGTGTTATT